>BPLR01013381.1:0-45064 GCA_021605095.1 Caerostris extrusa | reverse complement strand
TACGCGTATTGCTGAAGGTAAATGTATACGCATACAATTAACGTGGGTAGAACAATTCTGTAGTCACATCTAGTAAAATTATTTATAGCAGAAAAGTATTAAGTACAATATTAATAATTAGAAAGAAAAATTTATAATTAAAATGTATGACTGTTAAATTAATAAGCTTTTATTTTATGTAGAAAATTTGTCGTGCTGCCCTATAAATGGCTATGGGGAGAGCATAAACTAATTTACCATTATAATATAGTATGTATAAAACATTTTTTAATACATATCGGAGAGAAGCAAGATTCAAAAATTGAGGAGATTAACTAGCCCAACTACTTTACGGCTTCTAATTTAAAAAATCTTACTGATCTTATGTTGTTACTTATGATTTTTAATAATAATGATTTTTTAATATATTTACAATGCTATTACGTTAAGTAGTAACAATATATATATACATATATACTATGGAATTATATGTGAATATGATTTTTGCTAGTTTAAATTCAAATCGAGAATAAAAATTTATAAAATATTCTTGTAATTGCAAAGTATAGCAATGTCTGAAGTATAAATTAGACTAAGGAAAATATATGCACCTTTATAATTATAACTAAGATTTTTCATTTCAATTTAAATATTATTTGTAAATTTAAAATATACTGTCAAATAATTTCAAAACAAGACTATAGTTTGTGGATCTCGTTTGGAGAAGAAAAACCCTCTATCGGCCAAAAGATGGCAAAGAAAGCATATAATTACATTATGAATAATATTGATAAACAAGTTCTTAAAACAAAAACTTATAAACGATTTCACATCAACCTCTTTTCTTAATCAATCGATTGATTTGATTAATCTTGAAAAATATTTATCTTTAATATGATATTCCTGATGATTATCTCATTTAAATTCAAAACAAGAATGAAAATTTTATAGAGTAGCAATTACGAAGTAAAACAATATTTCATATATGAGACAGAAATTATAGGAATTTTAAAATTGCTATAATATATAAATTATTTCTAGATTTGAAAATGTACTCACCAAATATTTCAAATCAAATTATTTTTTTCAGATCTAGTCTGGAAGAAGAAAAACACTGATAAGTCGAATTTCCGAAAATATCTGGTATAATGAATAATAGATGATACAAATGTTTCTAGAAACAAACTTATAAATGGATTACAGCAACTTTTAATATCACATTGATTTGATTAATCTGAAAAATACATTCTCTTAATATGTATTCAAGATATTTTCTCATTTAAATTCAAAAACAAGAATGAAAATTTTAAAAAATATAGCAATCATCGAAGCAAACAATATTTTCACATATATTAGACAGAAAACATAGGAATTCTAAGTGTATTTTTAATATAAATATTTCTAGATTTAGGCAATAACTCACCAATATTTCAAAATCAAATTATTTTTTCAGATCTCGTCTGAAGAAGAAAAACCTGATAAGTCTGAATTTTCGCAACATCAGATAGAGCATGAATAGGTCAATATTGATTAAAATGCTCTTAAAACAAACTTTATAAATGGACTTTACGTAACAACTTCCTCTTAATTAACATTGATTTGATTAATCTGAAAAATATTATCTCAATATGTATTCAGATATTTTCTTCATTTGAATTCAAAACAAAAATGAAAATTTTAAAAATATAGCAAATTTCTCAGAAGCAAACAATATTTCACATATATATTAGACAGAAATTATAGGAATTTAAAATTGTATTTTTAATATAAATATTTCTGGATTTAAAAAGTAAATCTGTACCAATATTTCAAACCAAATTATTTTTTCTGTGATTCGTCTGAAGAAGGCAAAACCCGATAGTTCGAGTGGCGGTAAATATCTATATAATGAATAATATTGATAAAATGAAAAGCCTTTAAAATTTATAAAATTGGTTATAACAAAATTCAAATAACATTTATTGTATTAATCTGTAAAATCGACTAAAAAAAAATATATTCAGGAATTGTATTAATATAGATTTTCTTTAGTTTTAAATCCAAAACTAGAATTAAAATGGATAAAATATAGTATAAAAAATAATACGTGACCAAAAAGACCAATTTTTTTCAAAAATCTTTATTTATGCCCTTCCAAATTCATTTCATTGTGACAAACAGAAAGTAACCCCAACCGGATCTAATGCACTGTAGTAACTTTTTTTCAATCCTCATGCATGCAAAAGTCCTCAGCAGAACAGCCTCTACTGTACGCTACATTCCTATTGAACTTTTTCAATCGACTCAAAAGGGTGTCCCCGATTGGTCTTTTGAGTTTAGAATAGCCGGAAATTAAAAATGATGCTAAATCAAGTAAATACGGTGGTTGTGGAACGATATGGGTTTCTAATTATTTTGAAGTGAAAAGTCACGAAGAATCAATATAGTGTGAGATGGAGCATTCAATGTTTTCGGCACCAATCAAGATTTGAGGTCTGAAACATGGAATTTAAAATGAATTTGAAATTCCAACATCAGCAGCAACGTCTCTAATTGTAAATCGACGGTTTGCAAGCACCAAATCTTTAATTAATTTTTTGGGCGTGAGCTCCCTCGGTTGAGGTTGGTTGTCGACCAGAGGGCTCTTCGTCTTCGACATGTTCTCAGCCTTTTGAACCGTTTTTACCACTTGTAAACATTTATTTCCTATATAGAATGCTCACCGAATGCCTTCTTGCAACATTCTATACGTTTCCGCAAAAAAATTTAATGCAAGTTCTTTGCTCAATTAGTTCAAATATTTCAAAAAATCGGTTTTTACGTCCTCAAAAACCAAGCTTACTCAAAACACCAATGAATATTTTGACATCAAATTTCCACACAGATGTCAAGGACAGTGCCAAAAACCTAAAAGAAAAAAAATTGAAATTCTTTAAGGCTCCGGGAATTTTAAATTGAAAATTGGTCTTACTTTTGCACACAGTAGTATAAAGGATGTTTTTAAATATTAGACAGACAAAAATCAAATTTTTAAAATTATAAATATGTAAATTTAATAAAAAATATTATAGATATAAAAATAAATGCCAAATATTTTGGGTCATAAAATTATTTTTTGCAAAGAAAAAAGTCCGTTTGGAAGAAGAAAGTCCTGATAGAGAAGAAAAAGGTTAATATTTACATATTGATCAATACTGATAACAAAGTCTAAAATAGAAATTGATTTTACAACAAACCAATTAACATTGATTGATTATTTTGAAAATACTACTTTAATATGTATTCAGTAATTACTTGGAGAAATTAAATTCTCATTTAAATTCAAAAGGTAATACAAATTTTGAGAATTTCGCAATTGAAGGTACTTAACAATGTTTCATATATATTAGGCAGAAACTCTAGTACTTCTGTTATCGACACTGTAATTTTAATATAAAGAATTTGTAGATTTAATAAAACTGTAAAATTTTTCAAAACTATATTGGAGAAGAAAAGACCCAATAGGACAAGAAAAGGTAAATATTTATTGCAGTTATACAAAAATCTTAATAACACTTTGATTTGATTAATATGAAAAGAAGTAGCAAAATCAATATAATGAGGAATTTTACGAATATCATTTCTTTTGGAATTTAAATGAAAAAAAAGAAGTAAAATTATAAAATATGGGCAATGGCAAGTGTTGAAAAATTATATATATTATATAAATCAGAAAATATAGTACTTTTTAATTATAACTAAGTGTATATTTAATATCAATATTTGTAGTAAAAATAACTGCCGATATTTCAAACCAAACTATATTTTTGTAAGACTTTTTTTGAAGAAGAATCTGATAACACAAGAAAAGGTATATATTTATATAATGAATAATATTGATAAAAGTGTCCTAATAACAAATTTATAAAATGGATTTACAACAATATCCAAATAAGATGGGCAGATTAAGGGAATAAATGATTAATATATATATATATATTTATTGTAAAATTGTTTGAGAATTATTTTCTCTAGTTCAAATTCAAAACAAGAGTTAAAATTTCTAAATTATTATATTTTAGTTACGTTTCCTTATTTATTATGAAGAATGTATAGCTTTTAATAATATTAAATAAGTGTAATTTTGATATATATATTGTAGCTATAAGTTACAGCCAAATCTTTCAAAAAACTAAATAATGTTTAGGACAGTTTTGAGCAGAAAAACTGATAACAGACGAAAAGTTGAATATTTATATGTTTATAAATATTAATAAAAGTGTCTTAAGCACACTAATAAATGGAATTATGTCACTCTATATATTAATCACTATAATTAGCTTGATTAATTTGAAAAATTAAAAATATATATCAGAAATTTTATGAATATGATTTATTTAGTTTTAATTTTAAAGGAGAGAACCCCTGAAATTTTTATTAAAAAGTATCATAGATGCGAAGTATAGCAATTTTTATATATATTGTCTAGAAATTTCAGTACTTTATAATTGTAATTATGATTGTATATTTATTATAAACATTTGTAGAACTAAAATAACTGCCAATATTTCTAACTACATTATATTTTAGGACCGTTCGAGTTAGAAAAACCTCATGGCCCAAGAAAGTAAATATTTGTATAATGAATAATATTGATAAAAAATTGTTTAAAAATTTAAAATGGATTTACAACAAACTCCAAATATTACTTATTTGTTTAATGGAAAAACGAGTGTCATATATATTATTAGGAAACTGATTTTTCCTCTACTGTTTAACTCAAAACTTATTTCAAACCAAATTAGTATTTTGTAGGACCGTTCGGAAAAGAAAGGCCTCATGGGCCAAGAGAAGGTAAATATTTATATAATTAAATAATATTGATAAAATTTAGCTTAAAATAAACTGATAAATGAAATTACAACGTATCAGATAATTTGGAAAAAAAATCCGTCATAAATATATATTCAGGAATTGTATGAATATGATTTTCTTAAGTTTCAAATTGAAAATTAGGATCACAATTATAATTCATAAAAATTGTGAAGTATAGTAATATTTTATGTGTATTAGAGAGAAAATATATTTTACAATTATAACTGCAGTATATTTAATATAAATATTTGTAGATTTAAAATAACTACCAATATTTCTAACCACGTATATTTTTGTAGGACCGTTCGGAGCAGAAAAACCTCATGGCCCAAGAGAAAGTAAATATTTGTATAATGAATAATATTGATAAAATTTAGCTTAAAACAAACTTATAAATGGGTTTACAACGTATCCAGCTAACATTGATTTGATTAATCTAGAAAAAAACCCATCAAAAAATGTATATTCAGAAATTGTATGGAGTATGATTTCTTCAGTTAGACACATTTAAAATTAGGATTACATTTATAACAAATGATAATTACGCAATATAGCAATATTTTATGTGTATTAGACAGAAGATATAGTACTTTACAATTATAACTATGAGTATATTTAATATAAATTTTTATGGATTTAAAATAACTGCCAATATTTCAAGCCAAATTATATTTTGTGGGACCGTTTGGAGAAGAAAGCACCTCATGGGCCAAGAGAAGGTAAATATTTATAATGAATAATATTGATAAAATTTAGCTTAAAACAAACTTATAAATGAATTTACAACGTATCCAGCTAACATTGATTTGATTAATCTAGAAAAAAAACCCATCGAAAATGTATATTCAGAAATTGTATGAGTATGATTTTCTTTATTTACACATTTAAAATTAGGGATTACATTTATAACAAATGGTAATTGCGCAGTATAGCAATATGTTATGTGTATAGACAGACGATATAATTTACTGTACAATTATAACTATGAGTATATTTAATATAAATTTTTATAGATTTAAAATAACTGCTAATATTTCAAAACCAAAATTATATTTTGTAGGACCGTTCGGAGAAAAGGAAGACGTCATAGGCCAAGAGAAGGTAAATATTTATATAATGAATAATATTGATAAAATTTAACTTAAAAACAAACTTATAAATGAATTTACAACGTATCCAGCTAACAGGGATTTGATTAATCAAGAAAAAAAAATTCCGTCAAAAAATGACATATTCAGAAATTGTATGAATATGATTTCTTTAGTTTCACATTCAAAATAGGATTACAATTATAACATATGGTAATTACGCAGTATAGCAATATTTTATGTTAGTAATAGTAGACAGAAGATATGGTACTTTTATAATTATAACTATGAGTATATTTAATATAAATATTTATAGATTTAAAATAACTGCTAATATTTCAAAACCAAATTACTATTTTGTAGGACAGCTCGATATCCTCATAGGAGACATCATGGGTGAAAACCTCATGGGCTTTGAAGAAGTAAATATTTATATAATGAATAAAATTTGATAAAATTTAGCTTAAAACACAAACGTATAAATGGAATTACAATGAATCAGGCTAACATTGATTTGATTAATATGAAAAAAAAAATGTATGTTCGGGAATTGTATGAATAGGATTTTCTTTTGTTTCAAATTCAAATTAGGATTACAATTATAATATGGCAGTATCGAAGCAGAGCATTATATATATATATATATATATATATATATATATATATATATATATATATATAATATATATATATAAAGCAAAATATAGTACTTTAATTACAACTAATTGTATATTTAATATAAATATCTGTAGATTTAAAATAACTGCCGATATTTCAAACCAAACTATATTTTTGTAAGACCTTTTGAAGAAGAAAACCTGATAACACAAGAAAAGGTATATATTTATATAATGAGTAATATTGATAAAAGTGTCCTAATAACAAATTTATAAATGGATTTACAACAATATCCAAGTAAGATGGGCAGATTAGTGGAATAATGATTAATATATATATATTTATTGTGAAATTGTTTGAGAATTTTTTCTCTAGTCTCAAATTCAAAACACAAATTAAAATTTCTAAAATTATCATATATTTGCTTCTACGTTTCTATATGTATTATGAAGAATGTATAGTTTTTAGTAATATTAAATAAGTGTAATTTTGATATAAAATTATAGCCTAAATCTTTCAAACTAAATAAGTTTTAGGACCGTTAGGAGTTTTCTACTCTAATGGTCTAAAAATAAATGGTCCGTTGCAGGACCTGAATAAGTTTAAGGACCTGATAACAGGGAGAAAAGTTGAATATTTTATATGTTTATTAATATAAAAAGTGTCTTAAGCACACTTAATAAATGGAATTACATCACTATCAATCTATAATTAGCTTGATTAATTTAATAAAAAATTAAAAAAAATATATATATCACTAATTTTATGAATATGATTAATTTAGTTTTTAATTTTAAATTAGAACTAAAATTTTTATTAAGTATCGTAGATGCGAAGTATAGCAATTTTTTATATATATTGTCTAGAAATTTTTAGTACTTTATAATTGTAACTGGGTGTATGTTTAATATAAATATTTATAGAACTAAAATAACTGCCAATATTTCTAACCACATGATATTTTGTAGGAGCAGAAAAACCTCATGGCCCAAGAGAAAGTAAATATTTGTATAATGACTGATATTGATAAAATTCTCCTTAAAACAAATTTATAAATGGTTTACAAATTATCAAGTAATGATTTGATTAATCTGAAAAAAACCCATCAAAAATGTATATTCAGGAATTGTATGAGTATGATTTTCTTTAGTGTCACATTCAAAATTAGGGATTACAATTATAACGTATGGTAATTACGAAGTATAGCAATATTTTATGTGCATTAGACAGAAAATATAGCACTTTACAATTATAACTACGAGTAAATTTAATATAAATATATGTAGATTTAAATAACTGCCAATATTTCAAACCAAATTATATTTTTGTAGGACCTTTCGGAGAAGAAAGACCTCATGGGCCAAGAGAAGGTAAATATTTATATAATGAATAATATTGATAACATTTAGCTTAAAACAAACTTATAAATGAATTTACAACGTATCCAGCTAACATTGATTTGATTAATCTAAAAATAAAACCCCGTCAAAAATGTATATTCAGGAATTGTAAGAATATGATCTCCTTTAGTTTCAAATTCCATATTAGGATTACAATTATAAAGTATAGTATAATACGAAGTATAGCAATATTTATGTGTATTTAACAGAAGATATAGCACTTTACAATTATAACTGCGAGTAAGTGTAATACAAATATATGTGATTTAAAATTACTGCCAATAATTCTAACAAAATATTTTTTGTGGACCACTTTGAAGTAGAAATACCTGATAGGACAAAATCAGGAACACATTTATGCAATGAGTAATATTGATAAAGCGTCCCAAAACAAACTTATAATTGGATTTACAACAAACTCTTATTAATAGTGATTAGATTAATCTGAAAAAGGCTATCAAAAATATGTATACAATATATGTTTAAATAGGAGTCCCTGTAGTTTTAAATTATAAATAACAGTTATAATTATAAATTAACGACATTTAGCAAAAGACATTCGCAGATATTTACTAGAAATCATATTATTTTATAGCAATAAATAATTATAACTTTAATATAGTTATTTGTAGTTTTTAAAATTTAATTATTTTTTAGGACCGTTTGGAGAAGAAAGACCTCATAGGACAACAGAGGGTAAATATTTATATTATGAATAAAATTGACAAAATTGTTCTTAAAAGAAACTTATAAAAAGAATTTACAACAAATTTCAATTGACATTGATTTGATTAACTGCAAAAGTCTATCTTAATATGCATTCAGAAATCTGAATGCATATTAGATAATGATATGCATTTAAATGAAAATTTAAATTTCTCATTTAAATTCAAAACGAGAATGAAAATTTTTTAAAAATATCGTTATTTGAAAGTATTTCATCTATATTAAACATTAACTATAGCATTTTACAATTATAATTAAGTTATTTTTAATATAAATATCTGCAGATTTATTATAGCTGTAAAATATTTCAAAACTAATTATTTTTTTGTAGAACCATTTGGAGAAAAACCATCAGGCAGCAAATTGGATGGTAGATAATTGTTTATTAATTAATATTGATTGAATTTTTTTTAAAACAAATCTATAAATGGATTTATAAGAAACTAAAATTATTACTTATGTGTTGAATCGAAAATGAGTATCATATCTATTTATTCAAAAATTGTTTGAAAATAATTTTATCTTGTTTTAAATACAAAACGAGAATTAAAATTTAAAATTATCGAAATATAAAAATGTTTATTTATATATTATGTAACAATTATAGTACTTTAAAATATTAAAAAATGTAAATTTGATATAAATATTGTATATTTAAAATTACATCCAAATCATTCAAACCAAATAATTTTTTTAGGACCGCTTGGAGTAGAAAAACCGGATAGGCCAATAGAAGGTAAACATTTATATAATGAGTAATATTGATAAAAATGTCTGAAAACATATTTATAAATGGATTTATGACAAACTCTAGTTAATACTTATTTGATTATTTGGAAAACTATTAAAATATGTATACAATATCTGTTTAAATAGGGTTCCCTGTCGTTTTAAATTAAAAATTCTTAATATTTATAAATTATCGACATACAGGAATGTTTCCTCTTATATTTGGAAGACATTATAGTTTTTTTTATAATTATACATTATTTTAATTTTAATATAACTATTTGTATATTTAAAATTACTGCCAGCGGTTTCAAACCAGGTCTATTAGCTCACACTTTCCCTATATACATCTTGGTCAAATATTCAGTCGTTAATAAAATACTTTTTTATTCATCCACTCAAGTTCAAATACATTTTTCTGAACTTGTAGTGGATGTGACTTGATGTTAATACAGTTTTTCAAATATTAGTTCAGTAATTAAATTTAATTAATTCATTTTAGTTTTTTTTTTTTTTAGATTAAAGTTGCATATATCTACCAATAGATGGCGTCAGTAACTTAAAAAAATGAATGAAAATTATTTATAAAGGACTTTCTGCAATAGAGTGAAAAAATTAGAAATTGACTTTAAAATTTTTTTTTTTTTTATATTACTTGTTAGGATCGTTTGGATCACAAAGACCTGGTAGGTGAAGAAAAGGGGAATACTTATATATTGAATAATGTTTATAGAAGTGTCTTGAAACAAAAATGTCTTACACTTTTAAATGGATTTACAACAAAATCCAATTAACATTGATTTGATTTATCTGATAAAGACTAACTGAATATGTATTCAGAAATTGTTTAAGAATGATTTCTCATTTGAATTCAAAACGAGAATGAAAATTTTAAAATATCGTTACTGCAAAGTGTAACAATGTTTTATATATATTAATGAGTAACAATAGTACTTTACAATTATAAATAATTGTATTTTTAATATATATATGTGCAGATTTAATATAACTGTAAAATATTTCAAAATTAAATATTTTCATGGGACCGTTTGGAGAAGAAATATCTGAAAGCAGAAAAGAAAGCATATATTTATATATTAATTAATATTGTTAAAAGATTCTCAAAACAAATCGAGAAATTTATTTATAGCAAACTCCAATTATTACTTATTTGTTTAATCGTAAGACGAGTATCATATATATATGTATTCAGAATTTCTTTGAAAATGATTTCCTCTTGTTTTAAATAAAAAACGAGAATTAAAATTTATAAATCATTGAATTATAACAACGTTAACTTATCTATTTAGCAGTAAGTGTAGTACTTTATAATAATAAATAAGTGTCATTTTGTTATAAATATTGTAGATTTATTATAATTACATCCAAATATTTCAAACCAAATAATTTTTTTAGAACCGTTTGGAGTCCTATACTATATTTTTATTGATATTATAAACTATATTTATATTACATAACTATATTTATATTAATAAATATATGTATACTATATTATTATTGATATTATAAACTACTATATTTATTATTGATTTGTTTAGTCGGAAAAAAAGACTATCAATAAAATGTTTTGAGAAACTGTTTGGGAATAATTTTCTCTAGTTTTAACTTCATAACTAGAATTACGATACAAGTTATTTTTAATTGTGTATCAAACGTAAAATGTTAAGTATTTAATTCTACTGCCAGTGTAATGCAGTGTAGATGGTCTGGAGCAAACGTTAGATTGTGTACTGGTACCCACATTTTCATCTATCTATAGGCCTACATAAATTGGAACGCCTTTCGAATCTTCGAACGTTTTCCTTAACTATCGAATATTATTGATAATTTTATTTCTGTTAATATCTAAATAAACTGGATATACAGGCTCATTTTAGCGGAATGTTTGTATACCCAGAAACTATATTTGTTGTATGATTAATTCGTCCTACTTAATCTGGAATATTCAACAGACACGTTTTCCTACGAATATTCCAGTCGAGCCAACTCATTCTTTACGATAAAGTACCTAGTACCTTTCATTTAGTAATACCACTGTGCTACCGTAATGGCCATCGTAATACTTAAAAATCAGAAGCTTAATGTGCTCCCGTACTGCTTATCATAATACATAAAAGTCAAAAAATCTGAATCAAGACATTGTTATTTAATGACTTAATTATTCATCCTTCAGTAACATTTCATGCTTGTTATAGCTAAGATGTTGATCTAACTTGATTACATTTACTGCAATTGTTTTTTTTTTTTTAGAACCATATGGTCGGCCAGTAATGCATATAATAGGTAAGTAATTAGTATGTTGAAAAATTTTCTGATAACGTTCATTTGATATTTTGAAACATTTTCATTAAATACAATTGCATGATAAGATTCAAATAAATACAAACATCATGGAAGGAGAATAAAATAGAGAGCGTACCCACATTGTTTAAGAGCAGAAATTTATGTAGGTCAATTCCTTTTTATACAAGAGTTGGCGCTTTTATTGACCCTCAGATCCTTTTCCTTCGCAAATTTATCTACAAAACGTAAGCATGTTTCGAAGAGATTATGAAAATTTCGATAAATGCTTGAAATTCTTCTTCTCAAGTTATATATCTTTTATTAGCCGTATATCTCTCGTATTTAATTAAATGCTTACTAAAGAAATAGGAATACATGAAATGTTATTTTGTTTAAATCTCTGATCATTTTGTATGGAATACAATAAAACAATACGTTTATATAAATAAATATTTTATTTTTAATAATTTTGGGGAAAACATTAGTACACAAGAAAATTTTCTTCAAAAGAAACAATTTTTAAACAAAGAAAGAAATAATTTTTCTAATGTTATTTTTTTTTTGTTAATTCTGATATTTTCGTGTGAAACATAAACAATTCACAAAAATAATTAATTAAATATTTTTATACTTCTTTTCTTCAAAGAAAAATTGTTTGAATTACGTCTTTTTTTTGCACATATTTTCTGCAGTCTTAAAATATAAAATTATTTCATTGGAAATAATGATTTTTGATGAAATAAATAACAATGGAACTTTATGGACAACAATACAATTTCTTTTGCTAGTATTTCATTATTGTAAATTACGATAATTTTTTTCATATTTATTAAGAAGGCAAGAACACAAAAAATAAATCTGCATGACAGAAAAAAAAAGAAAAGAAAAGAAAACAACAATTGTGAAAACAGATACACATTATGGTTCTATTAGATAACAAACATCACAATGAAAACAATTGATTGCATTTAAATAAATTAATGGCCTTTTAATAAACTTAACTTATTATTTACATTTCTGAATTTATTTTTTGTTAATTTTTCATTACGAATTTTAGCCAAATGGCGGTTTATTTTTGAATTATTCAAACATCGATTTTATTAGAACTTTGTGGTTTTCTATTAGATCATGGTTCAATTTATGATTATCAATTAAAGAAAGTATGTATGAATTAATCCGTAATCCATACACTAAATTAAATAATGCAAGTTGTTGGAAGTTTTTCATTTTGACTTCACGAAAGTTTGTTTAATTATTATGTATAATTAAAGTTTCCTATTTTCCTTTCCAATTAAGTCAAATTATAATATAACACACAATGTAGAAACGCCTATTCAATGATTAAATATAAATTTCGAAATGTATTTATTTAAAATATTCCCATATGATACTAAAAATTAAAAGTTAAAATATATATGTTTAAATTGGATCACGTTTTTATACTTACCAATTTATTATTTCTTTTTACTGTTAGATACAATGTTTTAACATTTAAATAAAAAAATCCTGAATATTTTTATTAGGTCAAATACTTTTCTCTTCATTCTGAATGCCAATTAAAATATATTCATACAATTATAAATTACGTAGATTAAAAAAGATATTTTTCTTCCTTTTTTAAAAGAAAATTTGTTATTCTTCATACTTATATGTAATTTTTTAATGAAAAAATATTATGTAGTCTTCGAAATTAATTTTTAAATCTATTTGGTGAATTATTTTTTAAACAAATGTGGTGGCTTATATAATGTGTTACAAAATATTAATTTTGTATTTCTTATTAAAATATTTTAAGAGGAACTTCAAAGACCCCAGCTGAAACGTGTAGATATCGAACGTATCTTGCGACGTAAGTAACTATTTTCTTTAATTTTCTCTTCTTATTACTTTTAATTTGTTTTCCTATTTTTATAATATCGTAATTATTCATCTACTTATAATTATGAGAAATATTAAAAATATGAAGAAATTTTATTGGTTCAATAACACTTGCTTTTAAATTCATAGAAATTCTAATTACAATTAAACATCTGGAAAAATTGTGCTAATAAATAGCAATAGATTTTCCTATAATTGTTGATGATAGAATTTATTTATCAATTGATGTTATGAAAAAAAAAAAATACATAATTCTACAATAATACATAAATATATAATTTTAGATAATTTTTCATTAAAAATTTTTGATATTAAATTAATTTGTTTTAATAGTTATATTAAAGTATTGTTTTATTGATTCTAATTTCCTTTTTTTTCGAATTATAGTACTTTCGTTGTGATAAAACCTTATAAACTGGTCTACAATAATTATTAAACGAAATGAATTATTCATTTTTTTTTTTTTAATTGTACCATCATTCTCTATTACTACAGTTCGATATTCGGAATTCTATTAGAATGGGACATTCCATTTTACTGTGAACTTAAAATTTACTCTGAAATTGATAAATATTTTTATTTTCAAAGAGAAATTCTGCATTGCAACAGCTACAGATGAGTACGAAAATCAAGAATCATAAAAGAATTTCTAAAATATTCAATAAGTTTATTCATGTTTCTCAGAGTGCAATATCGAAATAAATGTTTACTCGAGTTTAAGTGAAAAATAGGGTGTTGAATCCTTTGAACTACATATTATACCAGATATCAAATTTAACAAAAATTAGTGTATTAGGTACAGTGATGCTAGCCTTTAATTAGAGTCATTTAATTCATATTTACAGCAAAACATTTCTATTTCTAGAAACTAATTTTTATTTTAGGAAAACCGGTCTATTATAAATAATTATAAGCAAACTAAATTATGTATAAAATATGTCTTTATTGCTATTGAGTTTTCTTATCCTTATTTATCGTACATTACTTATCTTTAATTACTTATCTTATTACTTACTTATCTTTACTTATCTTGTGCTGACCTTTTCACATATTTACTTTTATATTCGTATTTTTAGGACCAGATGGAAGAATAGGTAATCTTTTGAATATGATACAATCGGTTAAACTTGTTTTCATTTCTATTTTTTTCTTTGATTAAACATATATTTGAGAACATATAGTTCCATTAAAATCTTCTTTAATTTATTGTTGTAAGAATCTTCAAAGAACAGAACAACATTCTGTTCTTTTGAAGAATTTTTTATAGTTAAGAAGATTATTTAAAAGAAAAATTCCTTTTCCTAAATATATTAAGAAAAATTGTACATGCTTAAGATAATTTTATATGCTAAGATAAATTGCATATGCTTAAAAAAACTGAATTTCAATTGTACTATGAATTAATAAAATATTGTTAATTAATATTCTCTAACTTGAATATGTATTTGACTATAAGTAGATACAGAATTACACATTGTATAGGGAGAATTGTATAACTTTATTTTGACTATTTCTAAAATTATATAAATGATCTTAAAGAAGAACTGAAATGAGAAAAGGGTTTATATTTTTTTTCGATGAGAACCGATGAAAATTTCACATTTTCTGGTTGCTCACTGAGATTCTTTTCTTCAGATTCTGTACTACTCTCTGACATTCTTTCAAATAATAATATCACTGCTTTCTCGCATTAAGGGACTTAAATAGATTAAAATTATCATTTCATAAAAATAAAGGTCCTTCAACAATATTTTCATGAAGTATTCAACAGTAATTCCTCTCTTGAAACTGGTAGTATAATTTATTAACTTCCCATAGACTTGTTTTAGAATTAAATAATGGACCTCTATTGATTTTTATTGATATTTCAGAGTAACCAAACAATTAAAAAAAAATGCACAATTTGCGAATAGCATAAAAAATGGAGAACTGCAAAAATAAAGCCCAAATGCAAGTTAGACAATTCAAATCTGTTTAACAAAAGAAAAACTCTTGCATGATGAGAAATTAAATTTGCGAAATATTCAATTTTACAAAAGTTTGATCAAATACATTGAATTGCCAATGTTTAAGAATTTACGAGAATTAAATGGAGAATTGAGAAATTCTTTATTCATTTATTTAAATTCTTTATTATCCTTTATTCTTTATTATTATTTAAATTATATATTGAAATTATTTATTATTTATTATTTATTTATTATTCTTAAATTCTTTATTTATTCTTTACTTATTATTCTTAAATTCTTTATTTATTTTTTTTATATTTTAAGAGCATAAAAAAAAAAATTTTATTTTCATTTCAAAAAAGGCATGCATTTCATAAATTGTTTTAAAGATACTAGTTATTACAGTTTTCGTAAAATTGTTGGGAATTTTCTCATGCCTTTGAATTAATTATATTAAATTAACGAGGTTCATAGGATTTTTTTAACTAATTAAATTGAATCATGAAAAGTTATTATTTTAAAACTAATTATTTAAGAATATCTATTAGTTCATCTTTCAATATTAATCAAAAAAGCTTAGTTTATAAGTAGTTATTACTGTGATTCAGTCATCTTTTAATTCAAAAGTTAATTTTGCAGCAAATTATAGATTTGTGGATTTCATAGAATTGCTGGGTAAGTTACTAAATATATGTTATAAATCCTTTCAAATTATTTAAAAACTTTATTTATTATCCACATGTTTAAATTGAATTATGGTATTAAAATAGTTTTGTGTTCGACATGATATTTAAGAATTTCAATATTCAAAAGACAATCATATAAATGTATATGATGCGTTTTAAAGAAATGTACTGTAAAGTAATTAAATGTTCCGAGATGTATTAAAAATTTATAATATCTAAGTTAAAATTTACTTTTCTGATTTGAAATTTAATATAAAGATTTTGATATAATCGTAATATTACTATTATACAATGTGAAACGGAAGGAATGAAATATATTAAACATTTTATGTATATTTTGAAAAAAAAAAATATTTATATTTATTTGGAACAAGGGAAATGAAAAGACAAAAATGCATACAAAATTCCGTAAAAAAGAGTGTTTTAGGAATATTTCCAGTTAGATGCACACTGAATCTCATTGACAATCAAATCATATTAATTATCAGAATTTAATTAATGACATTAATGTACCAAGTTAAATGGAAGAACCTTTCAATGTTATTAAGTACATTACTAAATATTGAAATGTTGTTATTTGGCAATTACATAATTACGGCAAATAATTACATTTCTTTTTGAACGTTGACAACTGTAACATTTTAATTTGATTTTTAGTTTTGGAATTGACAAAAAAAATATCAATAATGAAAAATCTGCTTCTGTTGAAACCAATCAATTTCTTTCTTTTTTTTTTTTTTTTATGTATTTGAAGTTGACAAGACAAAAATATTTGAAAAATGTAAAAAAGATAAATTTGTTATTTTTTTCTCTTTTATCGTGAAATAATTTTCGTTAAAAATATTTCTTATCGGCAATTAAATCGTCTAGCATTTTTTTTTTCACATCAATCGTAAGGTTTATATACGCTTCTAAGAAATATCTGATTTTCAACTTGTGAAATATTTGACAAAATTATATGATTTCACATAAATTTTACAATTAATTTAATTTTCTATAATTTGTAGGTAGGCTAACCCAAATTGAGCAGTTCAGAAAAATCGATTTAACGTCTTTTTAAATTTATTGAAAAGTAAGTATAAATGTTTTTAATTTTTTTCTTCATTATGTTTCCCTTATTTTTGAATATCATATTGTTAAAAAATTCAAAAATACTTAGAGAACTAATATTTGATGCTGTATTAGAGAACTTCGGCATTTAAGAATGTGAAGTTGTCTGATACAACATTTAATTCGAAAAATGTTTTTCACACCAATTAAAGCCGTTCCCACAATTTATCGGAAGGTATTTTCAAATTATACAAAATTATATAAAATTGAAATCGTATTCAAAACAAGTTCTTCAAATTATTTTGAAGTTAATAAGTATGAGAAATAGAATTTCTAGCTCTATCAAAATTTTGAAATTAAACTGCAAATGAATACTGACAAAAAGAAACGTTTCATAATTGCATTTCTTTCATTAACTAAAATGTAATTTTATATTTGCCGCTTTTATGCACATAGAAATGTTTTGCTGAAAATTGTAGTAGCAGTGCTGATTTCAAAAGAAATATTTAAATCTAATTATGTCATGTAAAAATATGTTAAACAGTACGGAAATGTTTTATTTCCTTCAGAGGGAGTTATAAATTTTTTTTCATATAATTTGCATATTTGATATTTCCTTTACATAAAAGCAAATTCTTATGAAATGCTTTCTCTGCTTGCAGACAATTTTACATCCGAGTATGCTTAAAAATATAGACGGCATTCTTTTCAAATCAATTTTTTACAAATCATTTTAAATTTATATCTATAAAGCTTTTCTAATTATTTATTATAATTTAAATGTAAAATCTTTATTATTTGTAAGCATTTTTCTTCAAATTTTCTTTTAGTTTTTTTTTATTAATACCTAATGCATATTAAAGATTTGAGTGAATATTTTAAAATGTTAAGATAGTCATTAAGTTATTATAACTATTATATTATTAAGTTATTATTAGTCAACGTTTACTAATTTCTGCTTACTTATTTTTTAATGTTTACTTAAAAATTTCTTTATTAAAAAGATCTTATTTGAAGTATCTTTATATTACAAATACAAAGAATTTTGTTTGCAATATTTAATACACAACTCAAGTGAAGCTTATAAATATATATAAAGATGATCTTTTTTATAGAAGTATGTAAATGTATAGAAAACAAACAAACTTAAAAAAACAATGGAAGCTAGGAAAAAAATCATTTTGTTCAAAGAACAAAATAGTAGTAACTGGAAATAGTAAAATAGTAGTGGAAAATAGTAATGAAATATAAATATGAATTTTTAAATTTGAAAGCAGAATAAATTTCGATGTATTAAATTTCTGTCATACATTAAAATTAAAATAGTTTTGAAACATTAATTAGATAATTATTTACAATTATTCTCAGAGGTTGAAATGATTCATTTTTTTACATTTATTATTATTATTTTTTTGTAGATCAGGTTCGAAAAGGAGGTAAATTTATTTTTTATTTATTAACATGGTTAAAGATTGTGATTAATAAATGTATAAACATATTTACATCGAGAAAAATTAATTTTGATTGATTAGAAAATTATCATTAAAATTAATTATTTATCAATTTTCTTTATTTTTTATTTGTTTTTGAGTAACAAAAAACCACATGTAACTACTGAGAAATATGAGGATTTAAAACTGAAAATTTTTCCACTATGGAAAAAGTTATATAGTAAATGCATAGCTATAATTATACATATTGAAGGTTAGTCCTATGTCCCGAGAGGTTATTTGTCTCCGTAATCACTGATGCTGTGTTGGAAATACTCCGATAAAATGTTAAACAAAAAATCATATTGATGTCATACATTGTGTTACGGCACCATCAAAGAATATATATTGACAAAAAAACTAGTAAAAGTAAAAGTAACAAATAATCTAGATGTTTATTAAATGCTTTCAATTGCTCCCAATGTTTTTGTTTGGTTAGTCCCTTCCTTGAGCACTGACGTTAGGAGACGATTTTTGTTATTCGCTAAGGGCGAATCACACCTGAAGATGAACATCTTTGACAAGAAATATTTTGGAGTATCCAGTTGTTTTGCGTATTGGTCTGGGTAAGGGGAAGAGAGAAAAATGAATTAAATTCCTTTATAAATTTGAAATATGTTTAAAAAAAGCATTTAGTTCTTTACGCTTTGTGAGAAAACTGGTGATCTTTTGTTCTTGATTACTTTATTAATATGATTAATTGCGATTTTTTTACAGCATTATTAATAACGGAATATATTGAGTGCTCGCAATTGGTTATAAAATTATAAATTTTTAAAGTTTAATAATTACTAACTATCCAAATTTGAAATTTAGGGAATGGAACAAAATATTTCAAAAAAAGAATTCTACTTAAAATTCGAAAAATAAATAAAACAATTTTTCAAAAAAAAGTTAATGTTTTCTATATATTAGTTAAAACATTACGCAGAAAATTCAACTTTCCTTAGAAAAGGTGCATGTCTATGGAAATATAACAGCATATATATGAAATTTGAAAAATTAAAAAGAAATTGTAATTTTTTAAGGATCCCTGATTTAAAACAAATATTCAAAAGCTCAGAATGCATGCACAAGTTTGATATATGATTGCTGTGTAAATTATATGTATAGATTACTATTAATTAGCCAGATAAGTGTTTTAGAGGATATAAATTCAAAACTATTATGGAATAAGTAAAATCGTCCAATAAATTATTTTATGCCATTCACCTAAAATAAAGGAGAAAATCTTCTTTCGTGTTTCAACCTTGTATTTCACTAAAAAATGATAGTGGTAAAAATAATAACGATAAAGAAATAATTTCTGAGAGGTTATTTATTTGCCTCCGTAATCATTGATGCTATGTTGAAAATATTCCAATAAAATCATACTGATGTCACACGTTGCGTTAAGGCACCGTAAAAGAATATAAATGGATTTAAAGTAGGCCATAATAATACTGTGTATTAGAAGGCGATTATTCAAAAAGTTCTGCACTACACGCTAAGAAAGTATCACATCTAAGGATGAACTTCTTTGACAAGAAGTATTTTGGAGTATCCAGTTGTTGTGTGATTGGTCTGGGTGAGGGGAAGAGAGAAAAATGAATTAAATTCTTTTATAAATTTGAAATATGTTTAAAAAATACATTTAAGTCTTTACGCTTTGTGAGAAAGTTGGTGATCTTTTGTTCTTTAACATTCTTTTAACATAATTGATTGCGGAATGTGTGCAGATTATTAATAACGAAACATACTTAGTGCACGCAGTTGACCACAAATATGTGAAAAATTATAATTATTAACTATCCAAATTTGAAATTTACGGAATGCAATAAAATATTTCAAAATAGAATTCTCTTTAAAATTCTAAAAGTAAATAAATAAAACAACTTTTCATAACAAGATAATGTCTTAAATATATTAGTTAAAACAATACGCAAAATTTTTTCAATCATTATAAAAGGTGCGTAAGTTTATATAAATATAACGTCATATATATAAAAATTGAACAATTGAAAAGAAATTGTAATTTTTGAAATATCCCAGTTTAAAGCTCTCTATGGTGTATAAAAATTCAGAATTGTTATGTCAGATTCTTAATATTATTATAATAGTCGTCAATGATTATTATAATAGTAATTTATGCATATACTTTACACAGTCAACATAAGAATATGCATAAATTACTATGAATTAGCCAAATAAGTGTTTTAGTGGTTTGGCAGAATAACTGCATAATGCAGACCAATTTATAAAGGCAATAAGATCTTTTAATAAAATTAAACTACATGCATATGATTCAGCTGTTTTATTCATTGACTTCATCTTTAGAAGCATTTTTAATAATTAATATTTTTGCCAAATATAATAATTTTCAAAACATAATGATTTTTATACTAATTATCAATAATTATTAAAATTCTTAATATCTACACTTGAATCGTTATACAATGAAATAGATTTCCCTATTAAACTGTTTGTTGTTAGCTAATGTGGTTTTTAAAGTGACTATTATTAATGTAAACTTTATTTTTTTTAGGTGAAATATATGCTCCTTTAATCGTAAAATTTATAAGTAAGTTACTAATGTTTATTGTGAAGTTTTTTTAATATATTTAAATTTTGAAATATTTGAAATAAATTTAAAATTCAAATGCATAATTTCTGCTAAATGCTAAATAAAATTATCTTTTAAAATATTAATAATTCTATTTCATTTCAATGTGTCATTATATTGGGAATAATTATATTAATGACATCGAAGTATTAATGAATGTTAGTAATTAAAAATGTACTCTGAAGATTTACTAAAGTTTATGGTTAAAAATTCAAAAATATTTCCTGTATTTTTATAATATTGTAATTAGTATTTTATCCAAATGCTATCGGTATAATTGATTAAAGATATTTCGGAAAAATAAGGCTTTAATAATCTATTGATGGATGTACAGTCATAAACGTTTAAATGAGTGTATCATTTATAGGAGCTTTCCATGTGTAGAAATGCTTGCATTCTAGTTATTTCTGTCTTTAAATTAACTGATATCGGAATATATAATAACAAGAATTTTTTCAGGTTTTTAACTAGTACATTAATGTGATATATGTGCTTAACCATGTTCAATTTGTACACATCTAACTTCAATTTTCTTATATGAATTTATTCAAATTTATATAAGAAATGTCAAATAAAAAGTGCAAAAATTTATAAAGTTTAATGTTTTAATATATTCGAAATTTTTTTCTTTACGCTGCAAAGCATTAATTGAAAGTAAACAAAATATATTAATTCTCTTTTCAAATAAAATAATCTTATGCAGAACTTTTATCAACAAATTTAATGAAGTATAATAATTTTTTTGGTTAAATTTTTTTTATTTGTCTATAGTCTTCGAACTGTTTTTTTTTTTTCAATTCCTTCTATTAACTCACATTCTCCGTATATATATCTTGTTCAAATTTCCAATCGTTAATAAAATATTTCTTATTCATCCATTCAAGTTCAAATACATTTTTTTTTGAACTTGTAGTGGATGACACTTGATATTAATGCAGTTTTTTCAAATATTAATTCATTCATTAAATTTAATTAATTAATTTTTAGTTTTTTTTAGCTTTAAGTTGCCTATATCTACCAATAGATGGCTGCAGATAAACTTAAAAAAAAATGAATGAAACTGATTTATGAAGGACATTCTGCAATAGAGTGAAAAAAAGAGGGAATTGACTTTAAAAAATTTGTTTTTATATTACTTGTTTATTATATGTTTGGAGAATTATTTGGGAAAATGATTTGGCTTAGCAAATATTTTACTAAGAATTTGTAAATTATTAAGCTAAATTTTATTTTAGTTGAAACTGGATTATTTGACGATGATGGGACGAGACGTAATGTCATCATAAGACTGTTACAAAGTAAGTAAATAATTCATTTCAAGTTTTTAATCTTCCTCTGTTCTCTTTCCTTTACTGATAACATCATATTTAAAGGAATATATCATCTAATAAAACGATAAAAATTATATATATGCATCATTTGTATTAAAGAAATGCAGGACGGTGGAATATTCTTTAATTTACATAGTTGAATATCGCTTTAAATATTAAAATTTCAACTATTTAAATGTTATGCCTTTTTTAAATTTATAACAGAGAGATTAAGATGTATTATATTTGAAGGGGTGTTTATTAATCTCAATATATTATTTAATTTAAAACCTAAATATTTTATATTATGTCACGAATTTCTGTGTACAATCCGAAAAATTCAATAAAAGGAAAAGTGAAAAGAAAAAAAAAATGTGTAATTACGTAATTAATTACACATTTAATTAATGTGACTGTTCATTATGTAATTAATATAAGTGTAAGATAAAAAAGTTTAAAAATAAGTTTAATGCCAATTAAAAAATGAATTTAATGTCAATTAAAGAATAAATTTGATGTCATACATAAAGATAAATTCTTATATTTATATTTTATTTGAACCCTATTTTTCGGATTAAATTGTCGAAATTACGTGAATTATTTTAATTACAAATATTCGATAAACAAAAAGTCTTTGGTTATTTTTTTTTATCAAAAAAAAAAATCTTAAAATAAAAAATCTTATTTTAATAACGTATTATCGTATTAGAAGTTTTAAATAGTTATCAAAATGTGTCTTTATCATATTGTAGAATTATTTGGAGAAATGACTTCATTAAAATACTTCTTAACAACAATTTATGTGCTTTTGAACCAAATTATATTTTTAGGGAAGGTGTAAAACCTGAAGTTAACCCTATCACACGCAAGCAGATAGAAAAATGTTGCAAAGGTAAGCAAAACCAAATTAAGTTTTCTCCTTTTTTTTTTATTGCTTAAAAGTGAAATTAAAAATAAATGTCAGCATTTTTTTCTCGTTTACATTCATTATTTAAAGACGCTAACTCATTCATTTAATAAAAATGAATAAGTTACATATTACACAGGTTAGCTTTATTAATTCAACTTGAACCAATATAGATAGCATAATATAGCAGCCAAATATTTAAATTAAATTTGAACTGGAATTTTTTACATGTAAATTAATTATATACATCATATGATTGCAAATAAATAAATGAAAATTTATTTCTATTTTTAAACTTTCATGAAGTTGGTAATTGTATTTTAAATTTAATTTTACTTTAAATTTTTTAGTTTATTTATTTTAATTTTACCATAATTCTTTGAAAAAAATGACACTTTTATACAACAGTAATTAATCATTACGAAACCCATAACAATTAAGATAATCACCTACATTAATTATTTAAATGTCTTGCTTAAGATATAATTTTAATTATTTTATTATCTTAGAATTTCATATTCATTACATATTAAAAAGAATTTGCTGTTTATATGCTCTATAAATTCAATAATCATTATTTACTTATTAACATAAAATGAAATGGATTTATGACAGTAAAAGATTTACTCAGATATAATAGCCATCTTATTTTATAGCGATAGATTAATATAATTTTCAAAGAGAATTTCATGACTTGAATATAACATCATTAATAAATTTATAGACGAAAACTGGCTGCATTTTATTTGAAAATTAAACAATAAATTCAATATTATATTTAATTTTATAGTTAAATTGTTAAATATCATACAATCTGCTACATTTTTATTATATGACTCAATTTAAAAATATGAATCATTGATATAATATTCAATATATCAATGAATATTTGATATTGAATCCTGAATCAATATCAAAAAAGAAAGGTTAACAATCCAAAATTACGATAAGCTGAATCATATCTTTTTAAAATATTTACAGCAATAGATTTATATTGTAGGACCAGGCAAGAAAAGATAAAGGTTGATTTGAGTTAAATATTAAATCTCATATCACTGCATATACAACTCTAATTGAATTATAGTTAAGCAATTGACAATTTAAGTTAATCTTAAAAATTCTACTGTGCGATAAAATGTGAGAGTATTTATGAATAAATTATTAATTAAAATTATTGTAGTTGAACTGTTAAATGTACACTGTATATAATTAAAAATTTATAAATAAATTCTTCTACATTTTTAAATTAAAATTTAAAATCTTCTGAAACTTGACCTAAAACAAGCATCTCAAAATCAGACATACAAAAATTCTTAATTAGTTTAAAAACTTCAAAATTTCATTTTTTCTCATAACACATCAATAATGCATTAATCTTGTATTTTTTTAGCTTCAATTGGGAACGCAGGTAATTATTTGTTGAAAATGCATGTTTTTTTGGGGTTTCTGAAAGTGATAAATAGGCTTTAAATAAAATATAAACAATTTCTATTGATTCACTAAAACTTGGTTCTCTTCCTTAAATAAGTAAGCTATAATTATTCCATGTATATATTCTTTGACGTGTTATGAATGGCCTTTCTGTTCTATCTGTCTTTTTTTTTCTTCTTTTTTTTGAGTGTCCAGTTTATGTAAAATAACTCAGACTTGCTTATATTTATTTTTTCTGAAGGTGATGGTCAAACTTTATTTATTCTAAAATTACGTAGATATTGTATTTTTAAAGGGTGCTTCACTCTTTTTGTTAGAGATGTAGTTACATTGAAGACAATACATGTAACCGTTGAATGATGCTATTCGAATTAATAATAATTTACTGGATTCAAAAACCGAAAAAAGTTATTTACATCGTTGCTTATTTTAATTAAAATGAAATTAAATTAAATAAACGTTTAAATCTTGATATGATTTTAAGCTTATATGCTATACAAAATTAATTATCACTTATTTATGCAAAAGAACTCGTATATAGTATGTCAAATGCTGTCTAAATCGCCTTTCATAAGTCTCTAAAAATGTAACAATATTTTAAAGTTATAATACAATTAAAGTTCGCGTTGAGGAATTTTAAAGCCGTAATTGCCAATTTTTTTTCCGTGCCATCATGCCATCATTTTGGTGGTAAACAATAGAATTTTTTCTTTTTGTATAGAGGAAATAAAAGAATAAATGCTTAAATTCGTTAGCGATACAGAAAACGTGAAAAACGTGAAATAAAAGAATAATGCTTTAGGTAATTTTTTTGAAAACTAATATTTCATCACTGCATTTCTAATAACCAACTGAATTGAATTCTTAAAATCAACGTTAAAATAATTCGTTTGTTATTATTTATGCCATTTCGAATATTTGCTAATTACTGTACTGTTTATTGAATTCAACCCTTTTTTTAAAAATGAGCCTTAAATTTACAGCAGATAAAGACATTGTGGATTTATTAGAATTGATAGGTAAGTAATGAAATATATATATCAAGTTTTTAAAATGAAATTGTACTCAAAACTTAAAAATTTCTATGCATTCGAAAATATGTATAAAAAATAACTCTATACATGAAGGGAAAATATTTCTCATCAATTTTTGTCTGTGTAAAGTTATTAAGGTTTGAAAATTACGTTCAGAAATGCTGTGGAGTATTTTGAACATTTTCAATGAATACAAGCAAATAAATAGGAGATGAAAACTAACAAATTTAATGAGCTTAAGTTTAAATGTTTTTCTTTTTATAAATAGAATATGATGAATATTTCATTTAAATGTAATATTGCTAAAGTGTTATCTGGTGCAAGAGAAAATAAAAATCTAACAATATATTTATTAATGGACATACGAGGTGTAATCAAAAAGTTCTTGGAATTTCGTTGTAACTCCTTTATTACCGCAATATAATTGACTTATCTTTTACTACCACTAAAGTATTTACTATTTGTTTTCTTAAAAAGCAGTGTAATTGCAGCCGAATGTTTTGAAAAAGAATAGAGGACCACAAGACAATAGTTACTTTTGATGAAACCTGGGTGTGTGAGTCGAAGACAAAGATTGAGCCATTACAATGTCCTCTCCTCGACCAAAGAAATCACATGTCAAATACAAAACAAAGGAAATGTTTATTGCCGTGTTCGACCACCATGAATTTGTACCAGCTTAATTGATAATGCATCTTTTGTAAATGCAAGTTTTGGAAAGTCTATGGGAGGCAATATAGAGAAAAAGTCCCTCCAAATGGCAAAGATGATGTCACTGGCTCTTTCACAAAGTCAAACGGGAGCCTCAAAGGTAACCGTTTAAACACCTTAGAAAAAACTAGCGCGAGGGCTGAACTTCGGAAGATACCACAACAGAACTTTTATCGTTGATTTCAGTAATCGCAGAATAGGTGGGGAATGTGTGTGCGTTCTGAAGAAGCTTACTTTGAAGGCAATTATGTTTACCAATATTGTGGCAATAAAGAGTTACAACGAAATTCCGGGAACTTTTTGACTACTCGTCGTATTCTGAAGTATATTATGTCTGCATACAAATGCATTATGTGTTTCTACAAAAAAAAATAATTATTATTAGGTGATAAAAGAAATGCATGCATATTTATTATTTTTATTTGTACAAATTTAAGCTTTTAACGACCAACAATGGGACATTTTTTTATTAGGAGTATGCACTAATTAATAAAGCAGTACTCCGAATAATAATATATTAATTAACAAAACATGAAATGTTGAAAATAATGTAATGAATAATGGTGTTTCAATGCCGACCTATTTACTTTGAAAATATTATGATACGTTTGGGCATTTCCATATTTATTACAATTTGAATTCGAGTTTAATTTTTGATTATTGACTGTGTAAAATTAAAGAAAATTGCTAGAAACGAATAAAGAATTTTTATGCACCTATGTATATTACCTGGAAAAAATTTAATTAACGTGTTTTATTTTACGCATTTCATCCACTTTTTTCTTTTTTTTTTTCCAGGTCCAATAAATTATTTTAATCTGAACTACATACCGAATAAATATTTCATTATCAGTTTATTAATATATTTGTAAATAAAATTGTTTTCATTAAATGCTTATAAGGAATATATTTTTCTCTATTATAATTTTTAGGTACATTGACTGAACTTGGAGCTCTTAATCATAAAGGATATATAGAAGTGTTAGATTTGTTTGATTTGTTAAGTAAGCTTGAATATTTAAATTTTTCTCTTCATTATATTGTACTAACTTTATTTAAATAATCATATGATTAAAATATTCATCTAATTATAATTACTAAGAGTGTCAGATAAAATATCAAATTAATTATGACTAGGCTACTTTATCTTAATATTCGTAATGCATCGGTCTAAAATAAAAAGAACACGGACAGAAAAGATTAAATGTACCTTTGCCTAGAACGTGAAGGTGTGATATGACATAAATTGTGTTACAGAGAGCAAATCGATTATTTTTATTATACTGACTAAGAAATATTTGAAAGTTGATAATGTTATTTTTTTTTATTAAATGTAACATAGATTGTGAGTTTTGGCTTTTTTGGGTTTGAATGAAGAATTTCTGTGACGTTCATCTGACGAGAACAACAAACATTAAGCTAAGTTGGCCTAAATAATTCAAACAAACTATGAATATTACATGTTTCTCAATATATTTATCGGTATAGATTCATGTTGAATATTCATTAACAATGTTACTTTCAAATAACTTTAAAATAGACAACATGCAACAAAGATATTTGAGTCTACAATTCCACTTTTATTTAGCAACTCTCAAAATGAGGACTTTCGAATCAGACTCACTTCGGATGTGCAGTCGATTAAAAAGTCATGTCACGTATGATTATATCTTGGTCAGGAAAATTGACTCTTATTACATTTAAAAATAGTTAACATAACCCTAAAAGCATAAAAATAGCGCTTTTGTTACGAAAATAACTGTTATAACTGACTGTCATAGCTTCTAAAATAATAAATAGTTAATAATTTTTTTAACTGTATTGAAAGGAGAAATATTTCGTAATTTCTTCCTATATATTGTTAATTTGTTATTTTTGTTGTTGAAAAAAAAATAACAAATTAACAATATATGTGAAGATGAAATCAACAAAATGAAACAAAAGATATTTAAAAAATGCCTTCGTTTGAAAATCTACGGCATATCGTTTATTATTTCTAGAATGATAAATTTTCAGGTTCTTTCGTATATTAGCCGTTCTATTATTGGAAAACTCATCACACAATTTTCTGTTACTTTGCATAATTATTTTGTTTTTCTGAATAATTTAAGTTAATCATAAAGACGTGTAACAAAACATTATTTTAAAAATATATGAATGCATTTAAACAATGTCTTCAATTTTTCAAGTAATTTTATAAAACATAGCTCCTATTTCATATTGTATCTTTGAAAAATATTTTAAAGGATACACATATTTAGTATTTTTTCTAATTAATGCTGTTTATTTTAGCAGGAGGTGTTTTTTTAAAATAAGTTTATGATAACTTCTAATTATGATATAAAAATTTATTTTAAAGGTACTTTTAGTATTGAAAACAAACATCTATTGTACTATTTTTTTTTTTGAGTTTCAAATGATTGAAAATTAAAACATTAATAAAGCAAATATAATAAGAATGGTAATTTAAAATAAATGCAAAAATTATATAAACAAAACATTTCTAAAAATAAATTCAAATAAATCAGAAAATGTTTTAAAATTTCATCTTTCTAAAATAAATCCGAAAGTAATTTGAAATTAAAAGAAAAATTTAAATTTAAAATATTTGTCAATTATTGTATAATTACGATTTGTACTTTTGTATTCCAGTACATGAAATTAACGTATTTTAAATTATAACTAAGATACTTTGAATACGACTATTATTGAAAACTTAGATTAATTATTAAAATCTTTTATTCAAGTTATTTATTTTTCTAGGAGCATCTAGAAGAGAACAAGAAAATTAAAAAAAAAAAAAAAAGATAAATTTTATGGTCATTAACGCGGTTAAAAAATCTTAAAAAGCAAATTTTCATTTTGATTTAGAGCAAACTAAATTAATACTGTATGATAAATAGGAAAAAAGAGTATTATAAAAACTTAAGAACTTATTATTGTAATTTTTTTTACTTTTGTTTTGTTACTGAAAAATATGAACACCCTTCTATGATTAACCATGTTGGAAAATTTTTTAAAACTTAAATGTGTTCTTCTATGACAAAATAGTACAAAATGTCTTTTTTGTATCATTATACGGCGATATAACATTTGAACGAAAAAAAAAAAACTGAAGTGGTGGAGGAGAAATATGCGCAACATAGTATGGCAAACTATGACAAAGTGGCTGTGGTCTATAAGCCTAGACTTACTACAGTGCCATTAGTGACGGATCTTGGAAGTTACAAAATTTAGTAAAAAACTGCAACATAAAATGGCAAAAAATCATATGCAAAATGTAATAGGTGAAAGATTTATTAAATATGCATCCTGTACTTATACATCGATAACTTAGTTACTATAATCCTTAAAATCAAATTCATTATCGTCCACCGTCAGTGCCACTACGTTTCTAAACGAGTGTAGAAGTGCTATATATAAACATCGATGCTTATTTAACAAAACTAACACTATAGTATTAACAATAGGGCCTTATAATTTAAAAAGCTTAAAATAAATCAATTGAAATATTTCATTTAAGTAATATGTTCTCCAATTATCCACAGTTAAAAAAATACACATTTGGGTTTTAGGATAGAACTTTTTGTTGAACATAATGCAGCATTGTAAGGCATCTACATGCGTGGATACTAATGTGTCTGATATCTTATCTCGGTTAATCCAAGGAAACTCACACATGAAAAACTCACATTTGAGAATGTATGAATTTTGAAAATTGGTTGAGTAAATATCAGCCAAACCATTAAAAAAAGTCATACTCAATAGATTGAAAGCTAGGGCTTAGAAAATACATAGTTTAAGACGAATAAAGCCTTATTTCGGAAAATTTTTACGCCACTCACCAAATAATCAGTCACCATTAGATTAGTTGAAATTACAAAAGATACTCTTTTGATTTCTTTTAAATTTCATTTCATTTTTCAAAAATTTTTTAATTAGATTGAAACTAAAATAAATAATTTCATAAACTATTTTTTTGCTATCTAATTTAGTACAATATTGACAGAAAGAATGATATATTTCATTTTATAGCTAATATAATTTAAATAAAGATATTCAAAGTAGTTTTAAATTAATTAAAAGAATCTTCAATACAATATTCTTTTCTCCTACTAGAGAAGATAAAGTTTTATTTACTGATTAACATGATTAGCAGATTCCTACAAACAAACTGTATTGATTTACATGAAACAATTATGATTATTGAGCTAAATAATCTGAAATAGATTATAGCTAAAATCTATACAAAAACTGTTTTAAAATAGAACTCTAAAACAAATGAAATGTAGTTTTAATTTATTGTGAGACAGAAATTAGAGCACTTTATAATTATAAATATATGTAATATAAATACGTGTAGATGTAAAGTAACTGGCAAATATTTCAAATCAAATTATTTTTTGTAGAACCGTTTGGAGAAGATAGACCTGATAGGACAACAGAAGGTAAATATTTATATAATAAGGAATATTGATAACAGCGTCTTTAAAACAAATTTTTGAATGGAAATTACAACAAAATCCAATTAACATTGATTTGATTTATCTGATAATGACTATGTTAATGTGTATTCAGTAATTATTTGAGAACGATTTTCTCATTTAAATTCAAAACAAGAATGAAAAATTTTAAAATATCGCAGTTGCGAAGTAAACAATGTTTCATATATATTAGACAGAAATTATAGGAATTTAAAATTATAACTAAGGTATTTTTCATATAAATATTTCTAGATTTAAAATAACTGCCAATAATTCAAACCAAATTATTTTTTGCAGGATCGTCTGAAGAAGAAAAATCTGATAGTTCGAGCGACGGTAAATATTTATATAATGAACAACATTGACAAAATATTGTTAAAAGTTTCACAAAAAAATTTATAAATGGATTGAAAACAAACTAGTTATTAATGATTTGATTAATCTGAAAAAACTATCAACAATATATATTCAGCAATTATTTGAATAGAAATTTCACTAGTTTAAATTCAAAACGAGAGCCACAATTTATGAAAGAGCGAAGTAGAATAATGCTTTATAAATATTAGACAGAAATTATAGTACTATGTCGTTATAATTAAGCGTATATTTAATATAAATATTTGTAATATAAATATTTGTAGATTTCAAAAATTGCCAAATATTTCAAACCCAATTATATTTTGTAGGACCATTTGAAGAAGAAACACCTGATAAGACGAGAGGAACTAGATATTTATATAACGAGTAATATTGATAAAAGTGTCCAAAATACAAACTTATAAATGGTTTGACAACAAAATTCAATTAACATTGATTTGATTAATCCGCAAAAAGTATAAAAAAAATATATTGAGGAATTATATGAATATGATTTTCTTTAGTTTTAAATCTAAAGCATTAAAAATTATTATAAAATAAGGTGATTGCTAAGTATAGCGACGTTTTTAAATATTAGACAGACGATATCGTATTTTAAAATTATAAGTACGTGTATATTTAATAAAAAATATTTGTAGATTTAAAATAAATTCCAAATATTTTAAACCAAATTATTTTTTGTAGAAAAAGTCCGTTTGGAGAAAGGCCTGATAGGAAAAGAAAAGGTTAATATTTACATATTTTTTTTAAAATTCATGAAAATATCTTAAAACAAATTTCCAAATGGATTTCCAACAATATCCATCTAACATTGATTTGATTGAACTGAAAACAAAACTATCAAAAAATTTATTCATTGAGTTTATTAATACGTTTATTAATACGATATAATGCTTCACATATATTAGAAAAAAAAAAACTATAGTAGTCTCCAATAATAAATAAGTGTAATTTTTATATACGAATATGTAGATTTAATATATCTGTAAAATATTTCAAAACAATATTTTTGTAAGTCCATTTGGAGAAGAAAGACCCGATAGGAGGAGAAACTGTAAATATTTACTTATTCATTATTATAGATAACAGTCTCTCTCAAAAAAATCTCTCTCTATATGTATAAATGGATTGGCAAACACACTTGAATTATTATTGATTTGATTGATCTGAAAACATTATTAAAAATTTGTACTCAAAAATTGTTTGAATAGGAATTTATCTAGTTTAAATTAAAAACGAGAGTTAAAACTTAAGAGCTATCGCTATTTCGAAGTAATAGTGCTGTTTTAAAAATATTAGACAGAAATTATAGTATTATATAATGTATTTTTACTATAAATGTATTTAATATAAACGTTTAATATAATTATTTGTAGATTTTAAATAATTGCCAAACATTTCACATCATATTATATTTATAGGACCGTTTGGTGAAGAAACACCTGATAGGCCAAGATATTTGTATAACTTATAATATTGATAAAATTTTGCTCAAAACAAACTTATAAATGGATTAAAACGAATCCAGCTAACATTGATTTGATTGATCCGAAAAAACAATCTAAAATGTATATTCAGAAATTGTATGAATATGATTTTCTTTAGTTTCAAATTCAAAATTAGGATTACTACTATAACATATGATAATGTCGAAATACAACAATATTTTATATATATAGACAGAAAACATAGTACTTTGCAATTATAACTATGAGTATATTTAATATAAATATTTATAGATTTAAAATAACTGCTAATATTTGAAACCAAATTATATTTTGTAGGACCGCTCGATATCCTCATAGGAGACATCATGGGAGAAAGACCTCATGGGCCAAGAGAAAGTAAATATTTATATAATGAATAAAACTTGATAAAATTTAGCTTAAAACAAACTTATAAATGGAATTACAACGTATCCAGCTAACATTGGAAAAAAAATCCGTCATAAATATATATTCAGGAATTGTATGAATATGATTTTCTTAAGTTTCAAATTGGAAATTAGGATTACAATTATAATTCATAATAATTGCGAAGTATAGTAATATTTTATGTGTATTAGAGAGAAAATATAGCATTTTACAATTATAACTGCGAGTATATTTAATATAAATATTTGTAGATTTAAAATAACTGCCAATAATTCAAACCAAATTATATTTTGTAGGACCGTTTGGAGAAGACAGACCTCATGGGCCAAGAGAAAGTAAATATCTATACAATGAATAATATTGATAAAAATTTGTTTAAAAAATTTAAAATGGATTTACAACAAACTCCAAATATTACTTATTTGTTTAATGGAAAACGAGTGTCATATATATTATTAGGAAACTGATTTCCTCTACTGTTTAACTCAAAACTTATTTCAAACCAAATTATATTTTGTAGGACCGTTCGGAGAAGAAAGACCTCATGGGCCAAGAAAAGGTAAATATTTATATAATGAATAATATTGATAAAATTTTAGCTTAAAACAAACTTATAAATGGATTAACAACGTATCCAGCTAAGATTGATTTGATTATTCCGAAAACAATCCGTCTTAAATATATATTCAGGAATTGTATGAATATGATTTTCTTAAGTTTCAAATTCAGAATTAGGATAACAATTATAACATATTTCAATAGCGAAGCATACCAGTTTATATATATATATATAAATCAGAAAATATAGTACCTTTTAATTATAACTAAATGTGTATTTAATATAAATATTTCTAGATTTAAAATAACTGCCGATATTTCAAACGAAACTATATTTTGTAAGACCTTTTGAAGAAGATAACCTGATAACAAAAGAAAAGGTATAGATTTATATAATGAGTAATATTGATAAAAGTGTCCTAATAACAAATTTATAAATGGATTTACAACAATATCCAAGTAAGATGGGCAGATTAATGGAATAATGAATAATATATATATATTTATTGTGAAATTGCTTGAGAATTTTTTTCTAGTTTCAAATTCAAAAACAAGAATTAAAATGTCTAAATTATCATATTTTAGCTACGTTTCCTTATGCATTATGAAGAATGTATAGTTTTTTAATAATATTAAATAAGTGTAATTTTAATATAAATAATGTAGCTATAAAAAATTACAGTTTCTCAAATATTTCAAACTAAAAATTTTTAGGACCGTTTAGGGTAGAAAGACCTGATAACAGAAGAAAAGTTGAATATTTATATGTTTATTAATATTGATAAAAGTGTCTTAAGCACAGTAATAAATGGAATTACATCCCCCTGTATATGTTAATCACTATAATTAGTTTGATTAATTTGAAAAAATTAAAAATATATATCAGAAATTTTATGAATGTGATTTATTTAGATTTAATTTTAAAGGAGAACTAAAATTTTATTAAGTATCGTAAATGCGAAGTATAACTATTTTTATATATATTATCTAGAAATTTTAGTACTTTATAATTATAACTGGGTGTATGTTTAATCAAAATATTTGTAGATTTAAAATGACAGCCAATATTTGAAACCAAATTATATTTTGTAGGACCGTTCGGAGAAGAAAAAACCTCATGGGCCAAGAGAAAGTAAATATTTATCTGATGAATAATATTGATAAAATTTAGATTAAAACAAACTTATAAATTGATTTTACATCGTATCCAGCTAACATTGATTTGATTAATTAGAAAAAAAACCGTCATAAATATATATTCAGGAATTGTAAGAACATGTTTTTCTTTAGTTTCAAATTAAAAAAAATTAGGATTACAATTATAATACATAGTAATTGCGAAGTACAGTAATACTTTATATGTATTCTTCAGAAAATATGGTATTTTACATTTATAACTATGAGTATATTTAATATAAATATTTATAGATTTAAAATAACTGCCGATATTTGAAACCAAATTATATTTTTGTAGGACCGTTCGGAGAAGAAAAGACCTTATGGGCCAACAGAAGGTAAATATTTATATAAGGAATAATATTGATAACATTTAGCTTAAAACAAACTTTTAAATGGATTTGCAACGTGTATCCAGCTAACATTGATTTGATTAGTCTGAAAAAAAACCCATCAAAAATGTATATTCAGGAATTGTATGAATAATGATTTTCTTTAGTTTTCAAATTCACAATTAGGATTACAATTATAGCATATGGTAATTGCGAAGTATAGGAATATTTTATATGTATTTTTCAGAAATTGTAGGAATTTAAAATTTTAACTAAGGTATTTTTTAATATAAATATTTCTAGATTTAAAATAACTGCCAATAATTCAAACCAAATTATTTTTGCAGGATCGTCTCTGAAGAAGAAAAAAATCTGATAGTTCGAGCGACGGTAAATATTTATATAATGAACAACATTGACAAAATATTGTTAAAAGTTTCACAAAAAAAAAAAATTTATAAATGGATTGAAAACAAACTAGTTATTAATGATTTGATTAATCTGAAAAAACTATCAACAATATATATTCAGCAATTATTTGAATAGAAATTTCACTAGTTTAAATTCAAAACGAGAGGCCACAATTTATGAAAGAGCGAAGTAGAATAATGCTTTATAAATATTAGACAGGAATTATAGTACTATGTCGTTATAATTAAGCGTATATTTAATATAAATATTTGTAATATAAATATTTGTAGATTTAAAAGAATTGCCAAATATTTCAAACCCAATTATATTTTTGTAGGACCATTTGAAGAAGAAACACCTGATAAGACGAGAGGAACTAGATACTTATATAACGGAAGTAATATTGATAAAAGTGTCCAAAATACAAACTTATAAATGGTTTGGCAATAAAATTCAATTAACATTGATTTGATTAATACGCAAAAAGTATCAAAACATAGAGGAATTGCATGAATATGATTTTCTTTAGTTTTAAATCTAAAGCATTAAAATTATTATAAAATAAGGTGATTGCTAAGTATAGCGACGTTTTTAAATATTAGACAGACGATATCGTATTTTTAAAATTATAAGTACCTGTATATTTAATAAAAAATATTTGTAGATTTAAAATAAATTCCAAATATTTTAAACCAAATTATTTTTTGTAGAAAAAGTCCGTTTGGAGAAAGGCCTGATGGGGAAAGAAAAGGTTAATATTTACATATTTTTTTAAAATTCATGAAAATATCTTAAAACAAATTTCCAAATGGATTTCCAACAATATTCATCTAACATTGATTTGATGGAACTGAAAACAAAACTATCAAAAAATTTATTCATTAAGTTTATTAATACGATTTTGTAAAGTTTTAAAATTCAAAACGAGAATTACAATTATAAAATATCGAAATTGCGAAGTATAACAATGTTTAATGTATACATTTCAGAGAATATATAAAACTTTACAATTTTATCTAAGTATATTTATTATAAATAATACTGATAAAAGTGTCTAAAAATTATAACTTGATTTTTTACAACAAAATTCATTTAACATTGATTGGACCAATATAAAAATACTACTTTAAATATGTATTCAGTAATTGTTTGAGAATGATTTCCTCACATTTAAATTCAAAACGATAATAAAAATTGTGAAAATATCGTGATTGAAAGGTATAGCAAAGTTTCATATACATTAGGCAGAAAGTATAGTACTTTCCAGTTATAACTAATAATAATAATATTAATAATAATGATAATTGCGAAGTAAAAATGCTTCACATATATTAGAAAAAAAACTATAAAAATATTAGTTTTCCAATAATAAATAAGTGTAATTTTTTTTACATTTGTAGATTTAATATATCTGTAAAATATTTCAAAACAATATTTTTGTAGGTCCGTTTGGAGAAAGAAAAAGACCCGATAGGGAGGAGAAACGGTAAATATTTACATATTGATTATTATAGATAACAATCTCTCTCAAAAAAAAAAATCTCTCTCTATATATATAAAATGGATTGGCAAACACACTTGAATTATTATTGATTTGATTAATCTGAAACCATTATTAAAAATTTGTACACAAAAATTATTTGAATAGGAATTTCTCTAGTTTAAATTAAAAACGAGAGTTAAAACTTAAGAGCTATCGCTATTTCGAAGTAATAGTGCTGTTTTTAAAAAATATTAGACAGAAATTATAGTATTATATAATGTATTTTTACTATAAATGTATTTAATATAAAACGTTTAATATAATTATTTGTAGATTTTAAATAATTGCCAAACATTTCACATCATATTATATTTATAGGACCGTTTGGTGAAGAAAACCTGATAGTCCAAGATATTTGTATAACTTATAATAATAATAAAAACTTTGATCAAAACAAACTTATAAATGGATTTAAAACGAATCCAGCTAACATTGATTTGATTAATACGAAAAAACCCCTCAAAAAATGTATTCAGAAATTGTGGCTAGAATATGATTTTCTTTAGTTTCAAATTCAAAATTAGGATTACAATTATAACATATGATAATATCGAAATACAACAATATTTTATATATATTAGATAGAAATTATAGTACTTTACAATTATAACTGCGAGTATATTTAATATAAATATTTATAGATTTAAAATAACTGCTAATATTTGAAACCAAATTATATTTTGTAGGACCGCTCGATATCCTCATAGGAGACATCATGGGAGAAAGACCTCATGGGCCAAGAGAGAAAAATATTTATATAATGAATAAAATTTGATAAAATTTAGCTTAAAACAAACTTATAAATGAAATTACAACGAGTCCATCTTAACATTGATTTGATTAATATGAAAAAAAAATGTATATTCAGGGAATTGTATGAATATAAATTTCTTTTTAGATTTAAATTCAAAATTAGGATTACAATTATAACGTATGGTAATTGCGAAGTACAGCAATATTTTGTATGTATTAGACATAAAATCTAGTACTTTTACAATTATAACTGGGTGTATGTTTAATAGAAATATTTGTAGATTTAAAATAACTGCCAATATTTTAAACCAAATTATATTTTTAGGACCGTTCGGAGAAAAAAAACCTCATGGGCCAAGAGACGGTAAATATTTATATGATGAATAATATTGATAAAATTTAGCTTAAACAAACTTATAAATGGAATTACAACGTATGCAGCTAACATTGATTTGATAAATCCGAAAAAATAACCTCTTCAAAAAATGTATATTCAGGAATTGTATGAATATGAGTTTCTTAAGTTTCAAATTGAAAATTAGGATTACAATTATAATTCATAATAATTGCGAAGCATTGTAATATTTTATGTGTATTAGACAGAAAATATAGTATTTTACAAAGTATAACTGCGAGTATATTTAATATAAATATTTGTAGATTTAAAATAACAGCCAATAATTCAAACCTAATTATATTTTGTATTACCGTTTGGTGAAGAAAAACCTCATGGGCCAAGAGAAAGTAAATATCTTTATAATGAATATTTGATAAAAATTTGTTTAAAAAATTTAAAAATGGTTTACAACAAACTCCAAATATTACTTATTTGTTTAATGGAAAAACGAGGTGTCATATATATATATTAAGAAAAACTGATTTCCTCTACTGTTTAACTCAAAACTTATTTCAAACCATATATTTTTGTAGGATCGTTCGGAGAAGAAAGGCCTCATGGGCCAAGAGAGGTAAATATTTATATAATTAAATAATATTGATAAAAATTTAGCTAAAACAAACTTATGAATTGATTTACAACGTATCCAGCTAAAATTGATTTGATTAATCGAAAAATAACCTCTTCAAAAAGTATATTCAGGAATTGTGGGAATAGAATTTTTTTTAGTTTCAAATTCAAATTAAGATTTACAATTATAACATATGGCAATAGCGAAGCATAGCATTATATATATACACTCAAGAGCCAAAACATTATGACCACCTGTCAATAACGAGTTGGCCCACCTTGTCGCTCAACACAGCTTCAACCCGCCTTGGCATGGATGCCACAAGTCCTTGGTAGATGGCCGGAGACAGATTGTACCAGATGTTTAAACAACGATCACGGAAATTCCGAGATATTGCGTGGTGGTCTTTGAACTCTGAGCTGCCGTCACAGGACATCCAAAATGTGTTCTATCCCTGGATTGAGCAGGGGAGTTAGGAGGCTAGGACATTGCACTGGAATTCAGCATCATGTTGCTGGAACCACTCCAACACAATTTTAGGCTTTTGACATGGGGCGTTGTCCTGTTGGAACATTCCATTTCCAGCTGGAAAAACAGAGGCCATGTAAGGGTGCAACTGGTCCGCAATGATGTTCAGATACCTGTAGCATTCATGGTATGTCTACCACAACCACGGGTCCCAGAGATGCCCAGAGAACGTCCCCCAACGTATAATTCCGCCATCACCGGCCTGTGCATGACCTACTGTACATTGGGGGAGCAACTGTTCACCTGGAAGACGGCGTAACCTGAGCACGGCCATCGGCGTGATGAATGACAAACCGTGATTCATCTGACCAGGCAACTCTCTACTACTGATCCATGGACCAGTCACGTGCTCCCGGGCCCAGCACGCAGGCGCAAGGATTGGCGATGATGCTGCATTAAACAAGAGAGCAACGAAGGTGGGATGTTTGCTGCGTGTGATATCAACAGTGTCCACTTCCAGAACAGTGTGCTCCCGATACTATTCTACTTGGCCCTGCATTGTATCGGCCTGACAGCTGAGCCACTGTCTGGCTCCGGTTTTTGCTTCACCATGCCAGACAGTCTCCGACAAACTTTTTCTTTGATAGCGTGTGGACGTCAACACCATGTCGTCTACTGCTGGTTTCTGCAAATCATTCATCCACTTTGTATAAGTACTTACTAACAACTGTAGAGCGCAAACAACCACGAGTCGTGCAGTTTCGGAAATACTTGTTCCGAGCCTTCGATCTGGCCACAATCTGCCCTCTATCAAAGTCGCTTAGATCCGCAGCCTTTTCCATCACACACACAGAAGTAAGTGAAAAGAATGATCCTTCAGATTCTCCAGCAGCAGTTAAATACCACTTCCACCTGATCACGTGCCTTCCACGTCATCCAGGAGAGTTCATTGCAAAATGTAGGGGTGGTCATAATGTTTTTGTCTCTTGAGTGTATATATATATATAAAATCAGAAAATATAGTACTTTTTAATTATAACTAAGTGTATATTTAATATAAATATTTTGTAGATTTAAAATAACTGCCGATATTTTCAAACCAAACTATATTTTGTAAGACCTTTTGAAGAAAAGAAAACTTGATAACACAAGAAGAGGTATATATTTATATAATGAGTAATATTGATAAAAGTGTCCTAATAACAAATTTATAAATGGATTTACAACATATAAATAAGATGGGCAGATTAAAGGAATAATGATTAATATATATATTTTATTGTGAAATTGCTTGAGAATTTTTGTCTTGTTTCAAATTCAAAACAAGAATTAAAATTTCTAAGTATTATCATATTTTAGCTACGTTTCCTTATGTATTATGAAGAATGTATAGTTTTTTAATAATATTAAATAAGTGTAATTTTAATATAAATATTGTAGCTATAAAATTGCAGCCAAATCTTTCAAACTAAATAATTTTAGGACCGTTTAGAGTAGAAAGACCTGATTACAAAAAAGAAAAGTTGAATATTTATATGCTTATTAATATTTGATAAAAGTGTCTTAAGCACAGTAATAAATGGAATTACATCACTCCATATATATTAATCACTATAATTAGCTTGATTAATTTGAAAAAATTAAATATATATATCAGAAATCTTATGAATATGTTTTATTTAGTTTTTAATTTTAAAGGAGAACTAAAATTTTTATTAAGTATCGTAGATGCGGTATAGCTATTTTTATATATATATTATCTAGAAATTTTAGTACTTTATAATTGTAACTGGGTGTATGTTTAATATAAATATTTGTAGATTTAAAATAACTGCCAATATTTGAAACCAAACTTAATTTTGTAGGACCGTTCGGAGAAGAAAGACCTCATGGGCCAAGAGAAGTAAATATTTATATAATGAATGATATTGGTAAAATTTAGCTTAAAACAGAATTATAAATTGATTTACAACGTATCCAGCTAAGATTGATTTGATTAATCCGAAAAAAATCCGTCATAAATATATTCAGAAATTGTATGAACATGTTTTTCTTTAGTTTCAAAATGAAAATTAGGATTACAATTATAATACATAGTAATTGCGAAGTATATATTACTTTATATGTATTCTTTAGAAAATATGGTATTTTACAATTATAACTATGAGTATATTTAATATAAAAATTTATAAATTTAAAATAACTGCCGGTATTTGAAACCAAATTATATTTTTGTAGGACCGTTTGGAGAAGACAAACCTCATGGGCCAGAGAAAGCAAATATCTATATAATGAATAATATTGATAAAAATTTGTTTTAAAAAAAATTTAAAAATGGATTTACAACAAACTCAAATATTACTTATTAGTTTAATTTAAAATCGAGTGTCATATATATATATATATATATATTGAAAATTTTAGGAAACTGATAATATATTTTTATATCTGGTTATGTAACCGATTATATACTGATTATATATGATAAAATGTATATATTTTTGGCATATAGCAATTTTTCCTTATGCAGTAGACAGAAATTATAGTACTTTATAATTATAAATTAGTATATTTATTATAAATATACTAATATTTAGCATATCTGTTAATATTTAAAACCAAATTAGAGGACTGTTTAGAGTGGAAATACCCTATAGCAAAAGGTGAAGGTTAACATTTGCATATTGATTAATACGGATATAATTGTCTTAAATACTCTTAAATGTATTTACGAAAAGTAAATTTATATTTATTTGTTTAATAAGAAAAAAGGCTACAATTAAAATGTGTTGAAAAACTGGTTAGAAATAATTTTTGAGAACGAGAATTAATTATTTGTAATTGTGAAACAAAAAGTGAAATTTTATGTATTTAGTTCTAATCCAGTGTGGAAGATCTGTAGCATACGTCCAGAATGTGCATTGCTACGTATATTTTTATTTATTTATGGGCCTATATGAATTGGAACGCCTTTCAACTTCGAATGATTTCTTTACTATCGATTATCATTGATGATTTTATTCGCAATAACATAAAATAATAATCTGGATATACAAGCTCATTTTTAGCAGAATATTTGTATACCCAGAAACTATATTTGTTGTATGATTAATTCGTCCTTAATCTGGAATATTCAACAGACACATTTTCTGGCAAATATTCCAGTCGAGCCAACCCATTCTTTACGACGATGTACCTAGTACGATTTCCATTTGGTAATACCCCCTGTGCTACCATAATGGCTATCGTAATACATAAAAACTCAGAAGCTGAACTGTGCTCCCGTACTGCTTATCATAATACATAAAACTCAGAAGCTGAATTGTGCTCCCGTACTGCTGATCATAATACATAAAAACTCAGAAGCTGAACTGTGCTCCCCGTACTGCTTATCATAATACATAAAAAAACTCAGAAGCTGAACTGTGCTCCCGAACTGCTGATCATAATACATAAAAACTCAGAAGCTGAACTATGCTCCGTACTGCTTATCATAATACATAAAAACTCAGAAGCTGAATCAAGACATTGTTATTTAATAACTTAATTATTCATCCTTCAGTAACATTTCATGCTTGTTATAGCTAAGCTGTTGATCTAACCTGATTATATTTACTGTAATTGTTTTTTGTTTAGAACCCAAATATGGTCTGCAAATAACGGACATATTAGGTAAGTAATCAGTATGTTGAACTGATATCGTTCATTTGATATTTTTTAAACATGTTCATTAAAATACAATTGCATGATAAGATTCAAATAAATACAAACATTATGGAATTAGAATAAAACAGAGTGCGTACTCATAATGTTTTAAGAACAGAAATTTGTTATGAACAACTCCCCTTTTAAGAAATGGCGCTTTATTAACCCTCGGATCCTCTTTCTGTTCATAGAATTTACTTAGAAAACGCAAACATATTTCCAAAACAAAAAAATCGTCTTGAATATAAATAATGTTATTCTGTTTGAAACTCTGATAATTTTATATTTATTACAATAAAAAACAATACAAAACGTTTATATAAATAAATATTTTATTTTTTAATCATTTTGAGGAAAACATTAGCATTTTAGTTCTGATAATTTACATTTTAGTTCTGATTAACATTTTAGTTCTGATAATTTCATGTGAAACATAAACAAATCACAAGAATAATTAATTAAATATTTTATAGTTCTTTTCTTCAAAGAAAAAAAATTGTTTGCATTAATTTTTTTGCAAATATTTCTTGAAGTGTTAAAATATTAAACTATTTCATTGGAAATTGTGATTTCTCGCCAGGAACATAAATAATAATGGAACTTTGTAAACAACAATAAAACTTTTTGTTTGCTAGTATTTTATCAGTTTTAATTACGATAATTTATTTTCATATTTTAATGAGAAGGAAGATCACAAAAAAAATAAATCAACATAAAAAAAAAAAAAAAAACTTAATTGAACACAGATACACATTTAGGCTATATTAGATAAACAAACATCACAAGAAAATTCATGATACATTTAAATAAACTTATGGCCTTCAATAAACTTATTATTTTATGAATTATTTTTGTGAATTTATTTTTTGTAATTTTCATCATGAATTTTAGCCAAATGGCAAAAATTCTAATTTTGAAATATTGAAATAACATAGAGAAGAGAATTTATTAGAACTTTGTGATTTTCTGTTAGATTATGGTTCAATATATGATTATCAAGTAAAGAAAGTATGTTTGAATTAATAAGTAATCTATATACTAAATTAAATGTTGCAAGTTGTTGGAATTTTAATTTTACTTTTTAAACTGAATAGCATGAAAAGTTTGTTTTATTTTGTCTACACATATTCATTACCAGGTATAATTAATGTTTCCCTATTTTCCTTTCAAATTATGTCAAAACAGGAAGTTATAACTCCCAATACAGGCCTATCAATGATTTAATATAAATTTCGAAAGGATTTATTTAAAATATTCCCATACGTTACTAAAAATTAAAAAAAGTTAAAAATATACATGTTTAAATTGGGTTTTGTTTGTATACTTATCAATTTATTATTGATATTTGTTTTTACTGTTAGACATATAAATACTTTAACATTTAAAAAAAATCCTAGAAAATTTTTATAAGATCAAGTACTTTTCTGTTCCTTCTGGATGCCAATTGAAATATATTCATAAAATAATAAATATTAAATTAGTTTAAGGTTTTTTTCATTTAAAAAAAAAAAATTAAAAATTTTAATTGAAAAAAAAATGTTTTATAGTCTTCTTCGAAAATACTTTTCTTTAAAAAAAACGAGTTGACTTATGTATTGTGTAACAAAATATTGATTTTGTATTTCTAAAAAAAATATTTTGGGGGGCCAGTTGAAAAACCAGAGTTTGAACGTATAGATATCGAAGAAA
>BPLR01013380.1:0-52135 GCA_021605095.1 Caerostris extrusa | reverse complement strand
TAAAAACGCGACAGCAAATAATGAAACGAGAAAAAATTTTAATAATACTACTACATTGCTGACAACAATAGAACGGAGAACTAATTCCTTTGATAACAGAATACCAGGTTCATCCTTCCCATTACGGATAATGTGTTATCCGTAATTTTTAATTTTCATGTCTTAAATATCTGTAAGCAATGCGAATTTTACTATGGCTGATTTTAATAAACAACTTTATATTTCAAGATTCAAGGTATCATTTACAACAACATCATTTACGATGTTTTAGGATCTAAATAGATATAACATAAAAACATGTAAACACATGTCTCCCTCCTACGCACTGGCAGGAGTGCTGTTCATGAAGAAATGGTCAGTCGGCCTCGAGACTCTCGCACGAGAGAAACTACAGCAACTTGCGCTTCCGCTGAAAACGCTTTAGTTTATAGTCTCCCATCCCGAGAGGAAATATACGCGCAGCCCGGCATATTAGCTGGGCGCACAGATTCCTCACCCGTGGAGGGGAAGCATGGCCGCCTCACTTGCAAGCAAGGTAACCAATTTTCGGGTTTCTGAGCGTGAAAATGGAGTCCTCCATGAATCTATAATTGTGTCTTTTTTAAATGTGTTAAATAGTGCCTGTGCTCTTCACCAAACACTAGTGCGTGTGTGGAGCTTGTGCGTGTGTCAATAACTGTGAGTTCTCCAACTAGTGCCTCAAGTAGCACAAACCCTAACTACACCCATTAGCCCTATAAACGCAAATTTTTTACTATATGTTTTTCGATTACCTCGTTTAAAAGAGGGTAGATTTCCAGGTGAGACGAATAAGTCCGGGAATCACTGTTATAAATTATAATGGCTAGTTGTATCCATGATTATCAATAAAAATGTAATTTCTCAATTGCTTAAGAAAAGCAACATCCGCATTGGCAATGAAGTATACTATATTTTATTATTATTTAATACGCCTAAGGGAAAACATTGCACGTGTCTAATTATTTTTGTTTGTATTTAATATAATTGATTTACTTGACTTCATTTTGATTGATTAAAATATTCTGTTAAGAAGGTGTGGCCTTCCATTCGTTGTCGAAGAGTGTCCCAAGGTTGAGGACCCTAAAAATGGAAGATTACAGATAAATGAAACAAAAAAATCCACATAGAGTACCACCAACTTTTCATAAAAGCGCTCACTTGTGAACGATCTATAATTCCTATTCAGGTTTTTAATTTATGTCACTCTTATGTTAGACATATTATTTAGTATCGGTATCATCCAAGGTCACTTTTCAGAAAATAACAGTACTGCGAAACCCTGCAGAACGTGAAATGTGATCACTCATCAAATACAAGAAAAACATATTTTATTATTATTTTGCTTCTAATAAATGCAGAAATTTTTATTTAAGTATTTCAACTAGAAAATATGTATATGAAAAGTAGCAAATTCTTAATAACAGATAGAACTTATCCGTTCGTTTATTTAATTTGCTCCTTTAAAGATGATGTACGTTTGAATATTGGAAATCACTAACATTCAACTTACAAACAAATAGCAGATTTGAAAGATCTTTAAGATTATGAAGTAGATAATCTGTAAGATAGATCTTACAGTTGATGAAGAAAATTCACCAACTACATCAGTGCGTAGTTGGATTTACTTCTCAAATGCCTGTCGGTTTTGTGGTTAGTCTCTAAGCATGGCATTTTACTCTATTCAACGAGAGTATCGCTATGTTCTAGAACTCACAGAAATAACACAATAACTGTAAGCAAAAATCTGTACATTTTATGGGTTTGGTTTGTCGCTCTACAGTCATCTTGTGCACACGAGGGCTAAACAGACCAAGACCTATAGTTTAAAAGTAGATTCCGAACCCCTAACTAACATCTAGTGCCACCGTCAGGGATTCGAACCTGAAGTTTGTGATACAAAGGACCAAACTGCTAGCCGCCGCTAGGCCGTCAGGCCGTGTACATTTTATGGAGACACATTAAAAATTACCAAGTACGCATAATCTTTTTTTTTTTTTTTTTTTCAATGTAGCTGGCAAATACTTCGACAGTTATCTTTATCCCATAAACAAGGGCTGCACCGACGTTACTCATTCAGCACTACCCAGGGGGCAATGTTAGCTTGAAGATATGCTACGAACGCGAGTAACACTACCCCTCAACGACCTATGATTCTATCACTAATACTACAATTCACCCACATCACTGTGCCTAGAGCTGAGGTGCCCCTTTACAGTTTGGGAATGATGTGGGTGAGGAAGAAGTCTGATCTCCGGGCTCTGTGACGCTTTACGGTCATATGAGACAGGGACCTCCGAGTTAAAATGGATTCCGAACCACTACAAACATCCATGCCGGGATTCGAATCCGAAACCTGTGGTATCGAGCCCCAGAGCGCTAGCCACTCGACCAACAGGCTCCTCCAAGATCTTATTAGACTGGGATTTACGGTTTTAAAGTGGATTACGAACAACTACAAAAAACATAGCACCAACGGGACTCGAACCCGAAACCCGTGGTACTGAGCGCCAGCCATCAGACCCTATGCATAATCCTTTGATGACTGGAGTACTTTTTTTCTATATAGTACTGCGAACTCTTCCGTTACCATCAACGTTTAACTTTATAGTAACAGTATTTTGATACAAATATCGTAAATCACAAATTTTCAATGCTTCACTTGACAAACAAAATACTGCAAAAAAACTACCAGCAAAGATCAAAGAAAAGAGCCAGGAAGACAACAGAAAAAGAATCTTCGATTTCTAAAGGGAGAATCTCCAAAAATTCAGGGCGAACGATCACCTTCACACACTTTTTTGTTCCAGATCATTCTTGGTACTACACGTACTTCTTTTCTTCTGGCACGAAATTTAACTTGGTGCAGGAGTTCTTTTGAGGTTGGAGATTAAATATTTAGAAAGCCCCGCGCTTAGCACGTGAGAAGGGAGTGAATCACTTTCGCCTTTGCAAAGAAAAAAAAAAAAAAAAAGGCAAGCAGTTGTATCGGGTCTTCATGAATGATTTATCATTTTCCACTTTGGCTCTCCCATGCATCGACGAACAATCAAGTTTAGTGGTTCACGAAAGAAGAAGAAAAAAAAAGTTTCACTTGTCGTACAGTTTATTTTTGGGACGCATGACACAGCGTATAAAAATAATCGCCATCAAGAAAAGAGAAATGGCGCAGGTACTGAAATTCAAATGGGATGACTGATTCGATTCGCGGATGTCTTTTATACGGGAGGGTAGGCTTTTGAATGTCAACTGAATATTCCATTAAGAAACGGTTACAGTTACAGTCTGTCGCGCACCTTTGGGATTTTGTCTTGGGAAAAGGCTCAACAACAACAAAAAACGAAAAAGCGTCACAATTTGAGAAAGTTCAATAATAAACCTTTTTTTTTTTTTTTTTTTATCTGATGCAGCTAGTAAACACTTAGACAATCGTCTTTGATGCAAGCGCTGCACCGACGTTATTCACTTAGCATGAATAACGTCGGTGCCCAGGAGGTACGGGATGTAGCTTGAAGATATCCTACGTACGCGGAGTTATATTATCCCTGCAACGCTCTACGATTACACCTACGGTCTAAAGTGGATTCGAACTACGACAAACATCCATGGTACCGCCGGGACTGTTTGTCGTTGTTTCGATGTCGTCGTTGTTTCGATGTTTGTAGTGGTAGTGATTCGGAATCCACTTTAAGCCCTATGTCTCGGTCTAATATGACTGTACAGCATATGACTGACAGCCCTACGGCGTAAAAAGTCAGCGTCACGGAGCGTCAGACTTCTACCTACTGGTGCTCCGTCACAACAGAAGCTGCTCCCCCCCTCTTTTCTCCTTCCATGAGACCACACTGGGTTTGGTCTAGATGTTGGTGTCTACTAAGTGGGATAAGAAACAACATAATAATTTGAGCGACTGATTATTTTTAAAATTATTTTTATCGCCTGAAGATTTTTCTTCTTCTTCCAAAACTGAAAGCGAAATAGTGTGATTCTTGATTTTCTTGTGCTTAGAAAAATACTCTAATGTGTTTCCATTTATCAATTCCCTTTACAACCAAAAATCCAGCAGTTGTTGAGCCACTTTTTTCTTCTTCAGTTAAAAAAGAAAATAGGAAGTAATATTTACAATACACAGTATTTTCAATCCTAAGTGACAATCCAATTAAATCTTTGTAACAAACTATAAACTTCTTTTACTTTTCTCATTTACAGAAAATTTAAAATTTGCATCAAGCTCCCGGAACTTTTCCAATGCTTCTAAAATTTTCCTTCGTAATTTATTTTTGCAATATCAAACAAATTATTAAGAACGGTTTCAGACACTTGATTTTGAATTAATAAAATAATTTATTGCTGTATCATTGCTGCTGCTACTACTACATTCTGATTTTCTATAGGTACATTCTGTACATCTGTATGATCACTGAATGCATCAGCACTGAATTAGTTTTAATTATTTTCTTGTAAGTTTTCTTTTTTTGTCTGCTATTATTTTCAAAATAATAATAATAAATAAATAAATTAAAAATGAATAAAAAGAGGAAAGTATTTTTCGATGAAATTTCAAATACCATTAGAACCATAAATATTTATATAAAATTTTTTACTGTACTTCACTGTAGAATTTAGAATTCATCCTCATCATAGGCACTACAGCCCCATAGTGGGCCTACCTACTAGCAGTATAAGAGTCAAGACATGTTTTTTTTTTTACGAGGTAGGGTTGTCAGCCCTACGCCCAACAGCTATATTAGACCGGAACTTACGGTTTAAAGTGGATAGAATTTAGAATTATTTCACGTGATATAATACAGGATCACAGCCCACGAAATAACAGTGAAATTAATAAGAGCAGGATGGATTCTAGTAATTTTCTAGGACATAAATTACAAAAAAATTAGAAATAATTTGTCAGTAGCAGACGTGTGAAAGTATTATGATAATAAAAAGAATAAGATTTAACTAATAAAGAAATAAAATTTAACTAATAATTAAATAAAAATGATTAAATAATATAGCATAGATTTATTTACCTAAAAAAGTAACACTACGAGAATACTCAAAATATCACAATGTAACAATGAAAATTTTCCACAAAAAGAAATTTTCAATTTGAGGAATCTGTCAAAAAAAATTGTTAGCGCTTTGGGTTCAACTTACATCTGCGAATCGTTTTTCTTTTTTTTACCCCGAAAATGAGATTGACCAAATAAAAACACGGTCAAGCATAGCGGACGCTAACCTGCAACACCCATTACGATGTGCAAATACCCAAATTGAGATCGATTTGCAAAAACTAAAGTGAAAAAGACGGGAGAAACATATCGCACTCGTAAAATAAATATTTTTTAATGATTTCATTTTTTTTTTATTTCCTTCATATTTATATAATTTATATTTCATTTTTAGTGTTATAGATTTCGTTTTAGAGTTCATTATCATTATTATTATTATATTACCTATGTTTTACTATTATTCTTACATGTAAACACAATAAAACAACTCATTATGTTTCAATTTTCACTCTAAAAATGTCTATAGTGAGTCTAAATCTAATATGGGGATATATAATTGTATATGCGACCAGCGAGTTAGGATGCATTTCCAAAGTGGCCCACAAGATCATTTGGGTTGGCCATCCCTGGTCTAGCATAAGGTTACACGCTTAAAAGTGGACCTTTTATTTTAAAATTCCGCGAAAATAACTGCTTCAAAATAATACCGAAAACTATCATGATTAAAATACAAGTGATTCATACACGTGACAGGAAACACGTCACGCATGAGCAAACGTCATGATCTGATGCAACACAATTTCCGTTTCAAAATTTTGGTTATCATTGCCATTTCCTGTAGTACATAGACAACTTAACAAGTCAATTCACGCCTAAACTTCCCTTAATATTAATTAAATATGTAACTGATGATAAGGAAAATAGTTTATTATATAAGAAAATTTAATAATGTTGTATATTAGATTTTTAACTGTAAGACTTCGCAATTAATAATAATTCTCTTATTGGGTAGAAAGTCCAGGACTATTTTGCATTAAATGGTGACTTAAAAATAATTAATTAAAAATATTATTAAAAATATTATTATTAAATATTATTTATGTTTAATTATTATTAAATTGTATGAATTAAATAAATTTAATAAAGTTTTGTTACCATAGATTCTTATAAGAATTACAAAATTATAATAATTAAACTGCATACAAGATAGCGGAAAATCAATTCATTAAATTTATTTACTTGCTTAGAGAAAATTCGATACGGTTTCCAATTGCAACCATGCATACATTTATTTATCGATTCCCTTATTTAATCGATGACACAGCTCCATCAAATTAACATAACCTCCATCTTTTAAGAGTAGTTTGTCTGAACAGAACACCATAATTTTTCCAATTTAATTTGTGGTATTGTTAGGTTCTTTAGGCTTTAATCCCTTATATACAATAACGACTTTTATCTTAAATACATTATTTTCAATCCTTATATATAATATACAATATTCCTTTAATGCAATACCTCATATCTAAAATGAACACGCTAACACCCATATCGACGCGACAAATTAAATACAAATATTAAATTTTTAAAGTTAGATACTATAATTTTCAACATTGCAAACGAACAAACAGAGACATTTAAACGAAATTTAAAACAAATAATGAATAACGATAAATTTTTTTTTTTTAATTTTTTTTTTTTTAGATATTTTAGGATAAATGTTGCGATTTTAAAATTAAAATAATGGCTCATACAAAATTCGCTTATTTTGGTCAGAAATACATTTCTGCTGTAACCGTGGTTCCACCTGCGCAACCATGTTCCCTCTAAGCACTGTACGAATGTCCCTTATGGCGTTCAGAAGCAATCGTCAGTTGGCATCGAGACTCTCACCCGAGAGGACGTACAGCGACACCAGCGCTGCTACTGAGAGTCTACCGCGCTTCTATTGAGAAGCATTTACTTTACATTATCTCATCCCGAGAGAAATAATATTTAGCACAATCCTGTGCATTTATGGACCTACAAACTCTCATCCTGAGAGGAAGTACATTTGCGATCCAGCATGTACCAGAGTATCTTTATTTACAGCTTAGAAGTGGAATCGTTTTACAAATGTATAATTGGATGTTTTAAATGAGTTAAATATTGTCCATCTTTAATTGTATGTTTATGTGGGTTTGTAAGCGTATAAAAAAAAAACTATGTGTTCTTAAATTTGTGTCTCACCCCGATCCAGCTGCACAAACAACCAACGCACACTACACTGCTTAATTAAAACTTTTAATCTATTTTAATAGTATTAAAATCTATTTCAAGTTAAATTTAAAATAAAATGTTTTTGTCAATTACAGTTCAATCACTTTATATAATACGCACACTTCACACTATATTTATGAGGGAATATATATATACGTTATATGTCTATGTAAGTTCATATTGTGGTTTTTGAGGTTGAAGATTGTACATTAAGATGATCATTTCAGTGACTAATAAATTCCAATGTTTGATTCTTTTAACCACAAAAACGTGCAGGTGCGTGTCTAAAAATTCTTCTAGAATTACACAATGATCTATACGCAAAAGCACATGGTGGTTGTAACGACATTGTTGAGTTTCCTCTAAATAAGTACCTCCTCGTTTCGTTTAGAGTTTTGCAGATTATTTTTATTTACAGCTTTTTACTACAGTGCCCAAAAAGTAAGACCAATTATTTATTTATTATTTTTTTTTTTTTTTTTCAAAAACTCTTTATTTATTCTTCAAATTTATTTCATCACCTTCAAAGTAATCCCCTCGGATACAATGCACTTTTGCCAACTTTTTTTCGATTCTCAATGCATGCTAAAGTCATCGGCAGGGATGGCCTTCAAAGCGCGCGGCGATTCACGTTGAATCTCTCCAATCGACACAAAACAGTGTCCCCGAAGTGGTCTTTTGAGTTTAGGGAATAGTCAGAAGTCGCACGTGGAAAAATACAGTGGTTGTGGAACGATATGGGTTTCATTTTTTGGTGAAAAAGTCACGAAGAATCAATGCAAGTATGAACTGGCGCATTCAGTGTTTTCGGTACCAATCGAGATTTGACGCGTTTGAGGCCAAAATGGAATTGAACGATTTTTTGAAATTCCAACATCATCAGCAAGGTCTCAAATAGTAAATCCACGGTTTGCAAGCACCAAATCAAGCACCACTTGTAAACATTTCTTTCGATATAGGAATGCTCGCCGAATGCCTTCTGCAACGTTCTATACGTTTCCGCAAACAAAATTGAATGCAAGTTCTTTGCTCAATTCATTCAGACATTTCAAAAATCGCCGGAGTCAATTTTAGCGTCTCACAAAGCCAAACGTAACTCAAACACTAATGAATATTTTGAGTGTCAGCAACCTAAGAAAGGAGAAAAAATTGAAACTCGATAAGCCCCGGGAATTTTAAATTGATAATTGTTCTTACCTTTTGGACGCAGTAGTATTTAATTAAACAAATGAATGAAGTCTCAACGTAAAACTCAACTGACGTTCTCGTTTATCAAATTCCTTTTTATCTCCTTTCCTTCCCTTATCTTTTATTTTGTTTTCCAGTGGGGAAAAGAGAGGAATGACCTCTTTCCTCTCCCTTCAAGAAATGACCCCTTCATGGTCAGAAAACCTGTCTACTCACATACTTGGCATACTTTACACTGATATGTATTGAATATTGCATAGTACTTGAAACACATTTTTATGAACATCGAGTTAAATTAATATATTTAAATTAAAAATTGGATTAGCATGAAAATATACACAAGAAACTATATATATATATATATATATATATATACATATATATATGTTTATTAGGAGTACATTTTCATAATTAAATTTATTTATTTCTATATTCGTTCTATAATTAATGAACAAAAAAAGTTTATTTTTTTTTACAATTTCATAGTATAAAAGTTAATAAGATTTAGAAATAATATTAAGAAATAAAGGGAAAATATGCAAGGCACAAAGATTTATAACAAAATGCGAAAATATAACTATAACCCGTAAGACATCAACCAACCTTGTCGGCACAATCTTCACTGACTTAATTTGTGTCTCGTTTTCAAAACCAATGATAACGCATGTCTTCAGCAGGAATCGAACTCTCGCTCTATTGCCCTTCAAATAGCACGTGTCACCTTAATTGCACCGAGTTTCGCAAGGAACACAAAATATAACGAACAATACATCAAAAGTATAAAATACAAGATCTATTACATTTAATTCAGCCTGACTCGTGGCAACATGCGCCGCTAATGTGCATTAGGGCTGAGGTTCAATTCGCTGGGGTTTTGTTGCAGACACTGTTTCGAAAAACGAGGAGTCTCGATGGCGTTTAGCATCTTGCCTCGTGAGTCGGACTACTACACTACACTACACTACACTACACCACATCACATCACTGCGCTTAGACCTGATGTGCCTCTTTTACAATATGGAAATGATGTAGGTGAGAAGTCGAATTGGGCTCTGTGACGCTCTACGGTCATATGAGACCAGGGCCTACGGTTTAAAGTGGATTCGAACCACTACAAACATCCATGGAACCACCGGGTAACCGGGAACCAACCACCGAACCCGAAACCTGTGGTACCGAGCGCCAGAGCGCTAGACACTCAGCCATTCAGGCCCCGATCATTAGGACTAAGGTTCAATCCGCTCGCGACTTTGTTGTAGACACTGTTTGAAAAAACGAAGAGATGTTGATGGCGTTTGTGATGTTCAGCATCTTGCCTCGTTAGTCGGACTACCTGGTGGGAGTTTTTCTGAGTTTTCTTCCACACGATCCGTAAATGCGACGTAGTTTCCCCTAAACGTCCTCTCGGAAGGCACTGCCCTCCTTCTGCAGCGTCACTTAGCCAAGTCAGACTTCTACCTATCGATCTTCCATCACAACAGAAGTTTGCCCTCCTTTTCCCTCATACCATGAGACCATATGGGTTTGATTTTTGGTTTGCTCCACGATTCATTTTGTGCACACTGTGGGACACTGAGGCACACCGGGACCAACAGCTTAGTGTGGAAACCAAACCACCAACAAACATCCATGTCATCGCCAGGATTCGAACCTGAAGCCTATAGTACCAAAGGGCATAGCGCTAGCCAATTGGCATCAGGGCGCCGATCTAGATATTGCTGCCACGTTTAATACAAAAATAACTTAAATAACGCAAATAATATTAAAATATATCGTCTAACAAAGATAAGGTATTTGAGATAAATAAAACCCAAATCATTCGTGAAATTTAGATAAAATACCTCCAAAAGACAATAAGCCTGTCACTCTAACCTTTCATCATTTATTTAAAACGAAAAATGAAAACAGCTCTAACTAATCATATGATTACCATCGCCACATAACAATGGTATGCCTTTGCACACGTAATCTTAATCCAACAAGTCCTGCTTGCTCCAGACTGTCTGTTACAAAGCAAACATTAACTAATGCACTCTTTCTCTCTCTGTGGCGCGATAAAAATACATCAGTCATGGTTAGTAACTCGGTGATGCAGCAAATGACAGCCAGGCGATGGTAGAGCTTTGATGTTGAATCCCAAACAGTGATTGTTCCGGTGTAATCTTATCTTATCATCTGCCCTGGATATGTCTTGTAAAGAAATGGCAGATAAAATCGGTTTTTGAGCTACAGATGAATGTATCTTTTCAGAAGGCGATGAAACAATCAATGGATGATATAAATTAAATTAGTACATAGTAAGATTTTGGTGATTTTTTAACTGGATCTTTCATTACATAGGTAAGTTTCAGTCAAGACCAGTTTCTTTTTGCATTCTAATTTTTTACAAATAGAGCACACGAACTATTAAGAAAAATCCCTTTTTGATTTTTTGTTAGCCATTCTATAGTTAAATGAGCAGTAAATTAAATTCCAATTAAAAAATATTTTTTTTTTCCCTAAAGCAGCTGGCAAATACTTTATATGGCGTGATCTTTTATGCCATAAGGGCTGCACCGACATTACTCACTTAGCACTCCCCAGGAGGAGCGTGTAACTTGAAGATAAGTTACGGACGCAGAGTAACAATGCATCCCGCCATTTAAAAAGATTGAAAGGTTCATTGTATTCTTATTGCAGATTTGTTTATAATTAATAAAATATGTACTAATATAAAGAGAGACCTGACTAGCGCTTGGTGCCACAGGTTTTGGATTCGAGTCCCGGCGGTGGCATGAATGTTTGTAGTGGTTCAGAATCAATTTTAAACCTAGGTCCCGGCCTAATATAGCTGTTGGGACCGTAGGTCAACCTAATATGCCTCCTTACAACCCTACCGCGTACAAAGAGAACATCTCTCGTCTCGAAATCTGCCAATAGGCAGACGACGGCCTTGGCGCACCATGGGACTGTTGCGCCATTGATAATAATTAATATAAATAAAATAATATGCATAATATAATAGTAATTATTATTATATTATATGTAATAATAATAATATGATTAGATAAATTTTTTACTAAATAAAAGTTGCCACCTAGTCTTTCAACAAATATATTTCACTACTGTCTGCATTACGTTCAATTAAACAAATGAACATAATGAAGACTGTAGTGTGTAGGCTGTGCAGCGGGATTGTAATTGGATGAGATTTGAGAACACTCAGCTTTATTTACACGCGCACAAACACCACATATTCTATACAATATTTAACACATTTAAAGATATAATTATAGATTCGTGGAAGGATTCCACTTCTAAGCCGAAAACCCGATACTCAGGTACGCAAGAGATTCGCGAAATATATTCCTCTAAAGGTAAGAACCTGTAGGCCAATTGGCCATTTCTCCTGAACGCCACAGGGGGCGCTCTCGACAATGCGTAGGTTTGGTTTGGTTTGTCACTTTAGTGTCATTTTTGTGCAAACTTTGAACTAATTAGACCGGAACATACAGTTTAACGTGGGGGCCTGAATGGCCGAGTGGCTAGCGCTCTGGCGCTCGGTACTACAGGTTTCGGGTTCGAGTCCCGGCGGTGCCATGGTTGTTTGTAGTGGTTCGAAATCCACTTTAAAAAGTAGGTCCCGGTCTAATAGGATCGTAGAGCGTTGCGGGGGCATTGTTACTCCGCGTCCATGGCTTATCTTCAAGTTACACGCGCCCCCTGGGTAATGCAAAGTGAGTACGTCTCTGCAACACTTGCCTTAAGGCATCAAAAGACCAAGCTGTCTGTGTTTGCCAGCTGCATTAGAAAGAAAAAAAGTTTAACGTGGATTCCGAACCACTCACAAACATCCATGCCACCGCTAGGAATCGAACCTGAAGCCAGTGGTACCCAAAGCCACATGACTAGACAATTGGCCATCAAGTCGCACCAATGCGTAGTGGAAGCATGGTTACAAGACATAATTACAATTTACTACATTTGAGGTAGTAATAATATGTTTTAATAGTCACTTTTATTTTTAAAAAGTGACTAAGCAGAAAAATATGCAAACAATAAATAAAAACATCGAAAAATGAAAAAAAAAAAATAATAATCATGACTTTTTTTAGGTCTTCCAATGTCTAAATATAATAAACGGAAATATGCATACATTCATAATCTTAATATATCACTTTAATTTCTATATCCGTTAACCGTTATACATCATTAATGATGAAGAATCATTAAACCCATGGTTCAAACTGTGAATGTTACACATTAAATAAATAATAAAAGCACAACAAAAGAAAGAATCAAAAAAGCGTGAATCATTCTCCCCGGTCTGGAAAGGTGCCATATGGTGTGTTTCGAGATAACACCGCCTATCAGTTACAACAGAGCACGCATTTTCGATTATGCTAAACGAATTAAACGATAAATATCAAACGGTCGTTCTACATATATGTAGGTGTGACTAATTCTTTGTATATTACTAATTTAATAAATGTACTTTGTACATATTACCATATGACATACAAATTACTGATAAGAAAATTATCAATTATATAACTGTTATTGCTTACGTAGTAAATAACAGTAATAACAGAATCAGAAAAAGGTCGTTATTCTGAAATGGCGAGTCATTCTTCTGATTCTGGAAACATCTGTTCCAGTTTGGAACTGTCATCAACTATCAATACTCATCTCCACATGCAGTTGTAATTAGGAGGAAGGCAATATAATAAACATCAGTTGCACAAAACTATCAAATAAACAATCTGCAATCATTTTGACGGTTATCATCTGAAAACTTTTAAAATTTACCAATAACCGCAGGTCCAAAACGTTACAAATCAACTAAGATATTTATCAACTCAAAAGAAATCTATTTTTAATATTATCCATTCAATGGTGATTTTTAGTATGATTAAATGGTGATTTTTTTTAGTATTGAATGTTATCCTAAAAAAATCATATTGATTTTCTTGAAATAAAAAATATAAGAAATTCATTCAAGACACGATGTTATGTATAATAACATTAATTGTTGCTTCATACGAATAGTTTATAAATACTCATAAGAGAATTTTTTATTAATGTATAGTAAGAATAGACTATCATTTCGAGTTTATTTATTTATTGTTATATAATTTGTTATAACAGATACAAACCTTAACCAATGATATATGTCAGGTTTGGTTTGGTTTGTCGCTCTATGGTAATTTGTTGCGCACTTTAGGCTAATTAGACCGGGACCTACAATTTAAAATGGATTCGAATCACTAACAAACATCCATACCACCGCCAGGATTCGAACCCAATGGCCAGAGCGCTAGTCAATTGACCATCAGTCAGCATGGGACAAGTTCCAAAAATTTCAAAAATAAATAATAAATAATAATAACGCTGAAACCTTAGTGATAATTGAATTTGAAGACTAAAGATTTATTATTTAATTCAATAATAAGCATTTACCATAAGCATAAGCATTATAAGCAAAATTAGCACTAACATTTTGCAATATTTAATCATTCAAGCAAAATAAATACAGTTTGTAGAATTTTTTTCACTTGTGAATTTTAAAAAAATTTATAACATTATTCTAAAAAAATATTGCATTTTTAAATGAAATAACAATATATAATGCAGTGGTATCAATAAATAAAGATCAAACTACGTAGGAGAACTTTTCCATATTACACTGCATGTGGCCATAATGTTGTGTGAAACGGGTCCTGATGTCAGCAGAGTTGCTAATGTGGCAAGTCATCTTCAAACCACGAAAACAAGCCGTTTTTCCCAGTGACCTTCAAAGACTCCAAACACCACTGCTCCGTCAGCAAAAACAACCGTTCCACCTTCATTGTAACAACCCATAAATTTCACCAAATGAAACAAAAATATCGTTTTTGAGGCGCTATTTTTGCAGCGACAAAAAAAACGCGAATAGCAAGTCGGATGAGGAAAATAACCAAATGTCTCCCACTCACCATCTGAAATAAAACCTCGAAATAGACAGGATTATGTGTGCGGCGCGTTTTTGAAAAATAAAAAAAAGCAGCACTCGCTTTTAAAGACGCTGCAAAAGTGCTGCACCTCATTTTGCTCTGATGGGGAGGGTCAAAAAGAACCGTTAAATTGTCAAGAAAAGGAGGCATTGTGCCAGGGCAATGGGTTTGCCGCAGCCCCCTTTACAACAATCTGCCTCGTCTGATGAATTTGTGAACAATTTGGAGCAGGGCTTGGCCAACTTGTTTGTATGTGTTCCGAGATCTATTATCCGGTCAAAAATCCTATTACTGCGTTTTTCACGGTGATTTTATTGACACTGTGAAAACATGTCGATTTTTTGTTGATTTGGTTTGGTTTGTCGCTCTACGGTCATTTTTTGCACACTTTAGGTTAATTAGACCGGGATGTACAGTTTAACGTGGATTCCAAACCACTAACAAATATCCAAGCCACAGCCAGGATTCTAACCTGAAACCTGTGGTGCCAAAGGTCAGAGAGCTAGCCAACTGGCCACCAGGCAGCAATTATAAGTAAAGTAGATAGAAACTATTTGTTTGTAGGGACAAATTTGCAAAGAACTAAAAAGTCCAGGAAATATGGGCACACCGAGTAAAATGTGGTTTTATAATTTTAATGAACGAAAGTAAGTTTAGAAAATACAAATTGCTTCTAGTTTTTGGGGTTTTTCCCCCTATTACTTCTTCCGTCTATATGGTTTTCAGACAGTCTATCTCTATTACATAGACGAAAAGTCATAATTTTCTACTTGAAAAATTCAACCAATAAATAATAGACAGGATAATGTTTTACCAATCCAAAATTTCTAATTGAAACAAAAAAGGATAGAAAATTTTATCCTTAAATCAAATAACATTAGTAACATCGAATAACGATTCGACGTTAAACAGTAGGTATTGGTCAAATATCACTACTTCATTGGCGTTGGGCTGATAATCCTACCCCGTAAAAGACAACATCTCCTGTCAGGAAATATGCCAGCAGGCAGCCAGTAACAGACCCCCCTCATGGGGCTGTTTCTGCCAATGAAGAAGAAGAATATGGAATAAAAGAAAAACTTTACTATCATATTTTAAAAATTATGTGTTATACATAACAATTTATGTTTACATATTGTCATATCTATTACTAAGTGTTCCTATTGTTGAATTTATGCCCACTACAATTAATTTAAAAGTACCCTCAGTATATGATAAAGGAAGATATTGAACCTGGAGGAATCGATTCGTCTCCAAAAACTGAGAAAGTTCAAGTCGAAGCAAGAGAAGCAAACTGAACCGAAAGTCAGTTTATGTTTTCAAAAAATAATTATCTTTCATAGATTTTAAAAATATATGCGTAGATAATATTTGACATTTTGGACTTTTATAGGACATTTCATAAAGGATTTCCAAAAGTGTCCAATTTTCAAGTTTTAAAATTTGTTCAAACAAAATGTAAATTCTTTTAAAAAGAAATAATTTTAAGAATTAGAATAGAAATATTACATTAATATATTAATGTGATTTTAAAACAATAATTCAAAATTTTATTAAAACTAGTAAGCAAGATTTTAGATCCATTAAATTTATTTAAAACGTTAGTGTTAAGTCAATCTAACAGATTTACATTGTAACAGCAATTGCTAACAAAACTGTAAAAGCATAAAACAAGATAATCTAAATCCTTTTTTTAATTTCTAGTATTTGAAAAATAATGCAGTAAGTGCTCTTTAATCCGGCATTCAATGGTTCGGCACATTTTTATCATCCGGCACCGATTAAGCCATTCGCTTCCGGATTTTTCGGACGTTTATCGACCTTCAACGCCAGGTAGCGACATAATTCTGCTCATATATTGCTGAATAGTATTTCCATCACTTTATATTAGAAAACTGTACGAAACGTGGAATACCAGAAAATAACAATGCGCTTTAATTATTAGACAACTATACCATTCATTTTCCTACTTCTAATTTAATTTCCTGCAGTATTTTTGTAGATTACCTTCAACCAATGTCACATTTTTTATTTAGCCGATGGTTCAACATGTCTTTTTATAGAAGCTCTTTTTGTAAGGATGAAGCACCACAGAAATATAAAATATTCTGCTGATCGCGATAAAAAAAAATACCAAAATTGGGCAACTGCCCTGATGTCTAGCTTATTCCTCATCATGTCTTTGATTGCCCAGCTATTGCAGCCGTCATACATTGTCTCGACCCTTCCTGGGAGGAGAATTTATTCTCCCAGCTGGCAATCAACATAGCCAATATTATTCGAGTGCACCACGATAGTTGATTTTCTCGTACTCTTCAGAGGATACGACAACAACAACAAAATTTGATGTAAAGATTTCCAAAGATAGTTTAATGTCGAAAATACAATTTTCACAATGGTCTTAGCGTGGAGCCTGATGAAAGAACTGACTCTACACGGGTACTGGCACAAACTTTGGCCTAATGATGAAGATTTCGAATCAAGATCCAAACATTACCAGTGATGGTCAAAAATGTGGATCTAGAAGAAAATGTGGAAAAAAATGTGACGAAGGGAATGTGCTTGAAAGACAATGTATACCAAACAGCCCTTTCACAGAAATTCTCACTGGGGAAAATTACAGACTGGACAAAAAATCGGCAGACATGTGCCAATGGTCGAAGAATTGAGTGACGAATTGATTACATAAAGTTTTTTTGCGAAACCACAAGCCCAGTTTAATTTTTTGTTTGTCGTTCTACGGTCATTTTGTGCACACTTTAGGCTATTTAGACCGGGGCCTACAGTTTAATTTGGATGCCGAATGACTCGCAAACGTCCATGCTACCGCCAGAATTCGCACCTGAAACGTATGGTATCAAAGGGCAGAGCGCTAGCCAATTGACCATCAGGCCGCCCCAAGTACAGGAGATGGAACCATGAAAGAATTAATGGCGTGAGAAAAAGCTTCTGTTGCATTAAAACATTCATAAAAATTTGCTGAATCGAACAAGCAGGATAACTCTGCAGAATTGGGAAAATTTGTATAAAAAACATGATGATTTTTCGAACAAGATATCCAAATCCTTATAGCAATGTGACATCGAATATTTTTTTAACGCTGATAAGCATTATTAGTAACGCTCATATGCATTTTTTTTTCATTGAGTAGCTTTTCACAACGCGTATGTACTATCAGTGGACTATATTAATTTATCTATTGTGCTGTGTATTTTTTATCAATACAAGAATATTTAATGAAATTAATGTTCAGTTTTTTAAATTTAATTTTGCAGTTGTTACGAAATACTTTTCCGGATAATTAAATCATCTACACAGGTTCAGAATACGAGTAAATATATTAAATAAGTACGTTTAAATTATTTTAAGATTATTATTATTTTAATTATATAATTGTCTATATTACTTCATTAATTATTTACAGAGCAATATATCTTTTTTTTATCTCCATTAAAACTATATATTGATGCTCGTGCTGGATTAAGGAGCGGTTGTCGTAGTAGTTTACAACAGTTTTTCATAAAAGAACACTACAATTTTATATTATTTAAATTTAAATGGTTAATAAATTTTAATTTGTGCAGATACAAATAGTAACATTTAAAAAACCAACATAAGCAAGCACTAAAATGTATGAAAAAACATAATGCACATTTTATAATAAAAGAAGTTCATACAATTTCTTTTTTTTTTTTTTTAAATAACGTTACCAAAATTTGTAAAAAACTACCTGAAATCTTATCAAAATCAAAAATCATGCTTAACACATTGAATAAAATAAGAGATGGGAGTTTAAAAATAAAAAAAGAAAAGAAAAAAAAAAAAAGCAGAAACCTCGCCAAAAATTCGAGCTACTGACGTCACAGTTGTCATGGTAACGCACCTGAGTGAAAGTGTTCCAATCTTGGAACTCGTCAAATTGAGCGTTCGAACAGTAAGAAATGACCCTAGTTCTTAAATCGTTTCTCAATGAACTGTCCCGTTACATTAGCAGCATGAGTCACGAGCGTATTTTTAGAACAATGGGAGATATAAAAAAAATTCTGATAACATTCAGTGTGGGAAATTTTAACAACATTCTCTAAGATCATTAGATTTTATTTTTCACGAACATTTATGTAGAAATAAAATATTAATTATATTATAAAAATTGTGCTACATGAATTTTTATGTTAACAACTAAAAGCTAAGTGTTACAATTCACACACACACATACTCAAAAAAATAATTAAGTTAACGAAAAACATAACGCTACTTCAAATTCCCTTATTTTTCTTTCGTTAATGTTTCCAATACAATACACTTTGATTTTACACACACATTAATTGAATTTAGTTGTTACATTTATATTGTATAAAAGTTTTTTTTAAAAAATCCCAAAATATTTACTAAATATTTTTTTACTAAAATATATCTTTTTTTTTTTTTTTTTTTAAATTTCAAGTTATATAAGAAAAAAAAAATAGTGCTGAATCTTTAATAATTTTAAGAGAGTATTTTTATAAAAATAAAAGCGCTAATGACACTGTAATTCATGTCACTATATATAACATGCAAAAAAATGTAAATAATATAAAAAAGAAAATTTATATTGCTATCTATATTATATCAAATATATTTAATTAAATAACAACAATGAAATTAGAAAAAAATACATTTAAAAAAACATTAAATTTACATAGTTTTTATTAATGTAAATTATTTCCCTTTTGTACACTAATATTATTATTTTATATTTATACATTAATTTTTATAATATTTTTTACTAAATAATTACAGAGAAATTAGAAAAAAATATAATTAAAAACATCAATACAAATGAAAAATTACTCGATTAAGACATGCAGTTTAAATATTTAGATATTCCTGCAATTGATTTTAGTTAATTTTTATTGACAAACATTACTTTTAAAAATATAAATGCAACTCGTTGTTAACTATAACCAGAATATTAATTTAAAAAATTAATGCTGACGTACCGAAAGATCTGCGTAACTCGTGGGCTGTTTTTGCATTACACAAAATGCCATTTTGGATATCATAAAAAAAACGTTATCACCAACAACAGCTTAACAGAGCAAACCATCCGCGAACCCGACTTCAAATTCTGCCATCTCAACATGCTGATTCACAGAGCGGGGGAAAATATATATTTGGCGAGTTTTTCCCCGCAAAAGCCTCGCCAAGCGCGCACGTCGCCAAATAAAAGTAATAATTCAGAGCTTTTGTTTATTTACTTCCTACATTTCGGGAACAATAAAAAATTATTCTGTCATTCACTTAAAATTATTATTCTGTCAAAAGTAAAAATAAAAAAAAGGATTACTTGAGTCATATCTGAACAAGAAAAGACTTTCAAATCATACATTACATAACAATGAGAATTAAGTAAAGCGACAGTAAAGCAATTATGTTCCTTATTTTTTCTTAATCTCTTCCGCTTATTTAGTTCTTGAGGATTGCAATGTACATCAAGTGTATTACATAAATTTGAGGTGTTTTCTTTTTCTTATATGTAGCGAATATGGAAAAACTAAATTAAATTAAATTTTTTAAATGATGAAAAATAGAAAAAATGTATTAAAAAATAACTGCTTCAAAATAAATTTTGATAAATGTTTTTGATAAAACGAAAACAACTGTATTTATAGTGAGATAAATAATATACATTTATCTTTATCTATATGTATATTCAATAAGATTTTAGGAATGTACGTGCATTATTCATGCACATGCATGTATGTGTGCATATATCTGCATATGTGCATGTACATGAATAATACATACATATATATATATATATATATATATATTAGATTTTTCACATGCATATGTGTATACATATATGCATGTACATGAATAATACACATATATATATTAGATTTTGCTCATGTATATATGTGTATACGTGTACGTATATACTATGAGCATGTGCAAAATCTATATTCTAGTTTGTAAAACGTAAAATAAACTGATTTAGAAAATTCATAATTCGAAATTATTTTAGAAAATTCTAGAACAACATAATATTTGAGAATGAAATTTCCAATTGCGAAAATACATGTTTAAAATTTTTTATTTTTTTTATTATTATTATTTTCAAAAATAAAATATTTATACATTCTTAATTTTTAGTTTTTAAAATATTATCCATATTTCTTAAGATAATAAATCTTAAGAAATATAGATAATATCTTAAAAACTAAAAAAAAAAAAAAAAATTTTAAAGTATCAATTTGTTTAACCCTTTAAAGACCCCAAATTTTTTTATACTTAAATTTCACTTTTTTCTTATTTTTTATTTTTAGTAGACATTGATTCCAATGATACTAAAAAATAATTAAAACAATCTGTGCCCCCTCCTGAGGCTTGGGAAGCTCCCTTTCCCAAGAAAAAAAAATTTAAATACCTCCCCCTGCACGGACATAAAGGATTAACAAGTATTTTTTATTATTATTTCTCCTATGTTAAATATTTATCAATTACTGGTGAATCTCCAAGCAGCACAATTTATTACAACACAATTTGCAATATTTGCGGTACATAATTCAAATATTTCAGTCCTCAGTTGCAATAACCACATTATTGTGTTAATCAGGGTCAAGCAAATAAAGGCGAATTATGTTTTATACTATTGGAACATCTATGCATTGCAATTTCTCTTAGTCAACAACCGTGAAACTTTCAAATGTTGACACAAATGAGTAAGTCATAAACACTTGATACATGAAATTGTTTTTTAAAAAATGTGTTGCACTTTTAAACATGCACTAATTATGAATTTCTTTGTATTTGATTCAGAAATCGTTATGAAATAGAGTAAATGATGTAAATTTCTGGATATAAACATTACATTGAATACATAGTTAGATGACTAAATATTTCTTTTAATTTTTTTTTTTTTTCTAGTTGGGTATGAAAAAAAAATCAAAAAAGAAAACAATTAAATTGGGATTCATATATTTTGCATAACTAGTCCTATAAAAAAAAAATTTTTTTCATTTTTCCATTTTTCCATAGTATATATATAGATATTTTTAATATCGACATAAAATATAATTGAAAATATTCGATTATTATAATATATTATAAAGTATTTTCTTTCTCCTAGAAAATAGCAAAATTTTATTATGGTCCCACTAATCAATTATAATCCATTTTTAATATTTATATTGCATTACAATCTTTAGAATTTAAGTAATTTATTTTCAAACTTTGCATATATGTTGTGGGTGGTTTTTTTTTTTTGCAAAAAAAATTTTTTTTTTTTTTAATTCATATTATTTTTTTTTATTAAAAAAAAAAAAACCAGATTCTGAAACAGTTTTTAAATATCTAAAAAGGAAACTTAAACGCACAGGATTCGATTTCTCAAAACAAAAACTTAATTACAAAGCAGATGCTTCATTTTCATATCGATATAAAAAACAGACGATACTAGGTCAATCAAAATCGGAAGAAACGGAATCGCTTCAACTCCGCCAAATCCAGTTCCGGATCAAGAGAGGATTTTTGATATGCCCATCATTTGCGTAATGACGCCAAAAATGCAGAACGCCAAGTTGGTCTTGGCATCGAAAAAGCGCTGCAAAGTGCACTTTCTGTTGACTTTTTACTTCGCTCGCATTTACCATGCAGGAGATGAGTCACGGGACATGAGAATACATACTTAAAGCACTGAAGCTTCATACTGAGCTGAAACACAGTAGCAAACTGCTGGCAGGGTGGGGGGAAAATACAAAGCTTTTAATAAGAGACTTTCGAAAAATATTAGGGCTTTTTATAATTATTACAAGATAAAAAAATTAGTAAAGTCATATAGTTGCAAATTAGGTGTGAAATGACACCTTAATTCATAACTAATTTTGTTTGGTTTTTGTCGCTCTACGGTCATTTTTTGCACACTTTAGACCACTAATTAGACCAGGATCTACAGTTTAACGTGGATTCTGAACCACTACTACTACTACTACACCGCATCACTGTGCCTAGAACTGAGTTCCCCTTTACAGTTTGGGAATGATGTGGTGAGAAGTCTGATTGGGCTCTGTGATGCTCTACGATCATATGAGACCGAGACCTACGGCTTAAAATGGATTCGGAACCACTACAATCATCTATGTCACCGCCGAGACTAGACCGAAACCTGCGATACCAAGCGACAGAGCTGATGGCGACCCAGCCACTCAGCCATTAGTCACCATTCCGAATCACTAACAAAACCCATGCCACCGCCAAGAATTGAACTTAAAGCCTGTGGTACCAAAGGCCAGAGAGTTAGCCAATTGGCCATCAGGCCGCCAACTAATACTTCAATATGAAATTCTAAGTAACAATTTTATGCCCTTCAGTACATATTAGGAATCTCGATGTACAAAAGCATTCCATACAATCTGATGGTGTAAGAAACACCTATCACATCATTATTTCTGTGGGTAGGCTGTGGTGATATGAGAAAAACACCTGACAAAAGTAAAATTCTGAACAATACATTTACTCTATGCTTTATTATATTGAAAACGAAGATCTTTAAGTAGAAATCTTTAATATATGGATATTGTTGATTAGATTTTCAATTTTGATTTGGAAACTTTGATGTGATTTTTTTTATAACTATTCACGATAAAAGCTAAATGATTTAAATAAATATTACAATCGATTTTAGCTCATGTACTTTTTATATATTGTTGTTGTTCTAATGCAGCTGGCAATACAGTTATAAAAAAAGGGTTACACCGCTGTTACTCATTTAGCACTACCCAGGGGGCACGTGTAGCTCGAAGGTATGCTATGGATGCAAGTAACACTACCACTACAAAAGCTATACTATCATATTAGACAGGACCTACGGTTTTAAAGTGGATTTCAGACTACTATAAACATCCACGGCACAGCCGGGACTCGAGCCGGGACCGGGTGATACGGAGCGCTAATCACTCAGCCATCAGGCCCCTACTGTTTATCATACATATACCTGAAAAACGTATTGATATTAACTTGAAACTTTCAATAAATCTCATTTTGAAATAAATTAAATAATTTATTATTGAAAAAGTTGGAAATAAAAAAATCTACACAAATAAATGCAGATTCAAAGTAGCCTTGAAGATGGATGAAAAAAAATCGCTACTGTAAGAAATTGCATGAGAAGTTTTATTATATGCGCAGTTAATAATATTACGCGAGCGCATCTTCATCTTCATTTCATTTTGAAATAGATTAAATAATTTATTATTGAAAAAGTTGAAAATATAAAATCAGCACACATAAATGCAGGTTCAAGGCAAAAGCTTTTAAGAAGGTGAAAAAAATGCCTTTGTAAGAAATTGCCCAGGAAGTTTAGTTCTATGCACAGTCAATAACATTACGCGAACGCATCTTGATTATAACACAGATAATTCAAGTTCAAACAAATAGTAAACTATATTCGTTTACAAGACAAACTTTTAATGAAGCAATAACAGCAACACACATAAAAAAACCTTTCCATTACAAAGCTAGTCATTTTAGCATTAACATTACAAACTATTGTTTTTGCAACCAAAAAAAACATTGCATCTTGCATGCACAAAACATATACCATTAAATTAAAACCCACGACAAAATTAAATTAAATTCATTAAAAAAAAAAAAACTCACTTCTAGTGCTCGGACACGAACCAATCCATAAACGTAATATTTTTTTTATTTTTCCCTCTCGAGCCTGCACTTTTCCCTAAACAGGGCTTCATCAAAAATAGACGCGAAGCGGTGAGTCATCGCGGCAAAAGAAGGTCGTTCGATGATCACGTGAACACCGGCCAAACGATTAGAAAGATTTCGTGCTCATTTCCTAGCGAGTCAATAATAGACCAGTAGTATTTCGAGATCGAGCAAGGAAGAATTCTCTGTCCCTTTTTTTTTCGCAATTGCGGTTTTCTTATTTCAGAAAAAAAATGTATCGAACGAATATTTCGTAGGTGAAAAAATCTAAATTTTTTTGTATTTTCTTTTATGCATATGACAAAAGTGTTCATAAATTCATCTTTTTTCATTCTATCTGACAGGAATAAGTATCTAATTGATATAAATTACATTTTAAGTAAATAAAAAAACATTAGCATAAGATTTTAAGATGCAAAATTATCGAAAAAATACTTATATTTTAAAAATTCATTATGAAATTTGAACTTACTACTTAACTAATATGTTTATATTAAAAAGAAGAATTTGCAATGGATTATTATTTATTCATTTTTTTGTATGCATTGGACAAATGTGTTCATAAATTAATCGTTTTTGAATATTTTCTGACTGAAATAAATATCTAAATTGGGTTTAAATTGCATTTTAAGTAAATTAAAAATAAACATTTACATGAGATACAAAATTATCGAAAAATATGTTCATAAATTCATCGTTTTTCCAATTGAAATAAAAAACATTTTACATGAGGTTTTTAAGATACAAAATGATTGAAAAAAATACTTATATTGTTATATAAATTTAAACTAACGATTTAACTAATAAGTTTGTATTAGAAAAGAATTTGCAATGGAATTTTTTTTTAAAGTATAACCGTCTAAACATAAAAGATGAAATTAAATGCAACAAAATTATAGCAATTTTTAAAAATTTTTAATTTTGTCTTGTATTCTTTAATATTTTAACTTGTATTTTTAATATTTTTTGAAATTACATTTTTAAATTTTAAAAAAACCATTTGCATAAGATTTTTAAGATACAAAATTATCGAACAAGTACTTTTATTTTAAAAATTTATTATGCAAATTTAAACTTACGACTTAACTAATATGTTTATATTAAAAATTTGCAATGGATTTTTTTTTAAGTATAATAGTCTAAACAAAAAGAGATGAAATTAAATGCAACAAAATTATAGCAATTTTAAACAATTCTTGATTTAGTCTCGTATCTCTTTAATGTTTTTATAATTATACATTGGACAAATAAATATGTTCATAAATTTAACGTTTTTCAATCTTTCCAACTGAAATATCTGATTGGGATTAAATTACATTTTAAGTAAATTTTAAAAAATTGCATGAGATTTTAAGATACAAAATTATCGAAAAAGTACTTTTATTTTTAAAAATTCATTATGCAAATTTAAACTTACGACTTAACTAATATGTTTATATTAAAAAAAAAAAATTTGCAATGGATTTTTTTTTTTTTTTTTTTTTAAGTATAATAGTCTAAACATAAAAGATGAAATTAAATGCAACAAAATTATAGCAATTTTAAACAATTTTTGATTTAGTCTTGTATTTTTTTTTTTTCATGTTTTTATAATTATGCATTGAACAAATGTGTTCTAAGTTCATCGTTTTTCAATCTATCTGACTGAAATAAGTATGTAATTGGATTTATATTATAATTTAGGTAAATTTTAAAAAAATTGAATGAGATTTTAAGATACAAAACTATGGAAAAAGTACTTTTAATTTAAAAATTCATTATGCAAATTTAAACTTACGACTTAACTAATGTTTATATTAAAAAAAGAATTTGCAATGGATTTATTTTTAAGTAACCATCTAAACATAAAATACGAAACAACCATCTAAACATAAAATGCAACAAACGATGCAACAAAAATTATAGCAATTTTAAACAATTTTGATTTATTCTTGTATCTTTTTAATGTTTTTATAATAATGCATTGGACAAATATGTTCATAAATTCAACGTTTTCATTCTTTCCAACTGAAATATCTAATTGGGATTAAATTACATTTTAAGAAATTAAAAATAAACATTTACATGAGATTTTAAGATACAAAATTATCGAAAAAATATTTACATTTTAAAAATTCACTATCATTATGCAAATTTGAACTAACGATTTAACTAATAAGTTTGTACTAAAAAGAATTTGCAATTGATTTTTTTTTTTGTAAGTATGACCGTCTAAACATAAAATACGATATTAAATGCAACAAAATTATAGCAATTTTGTAAACAATTTTTAAATTAAGTCTTGTAGCTTTCTAATAATTTTTTTAATTATACTACCATTTCTTCGAATATTACAAAACTTTAATTAGAATAAAATCTAAAAATAGTTAAAAATTACACTTATGAATTAAAAATGAGGATTTATTAGTTTGTCTTAATTTTTAAAATAAATATTGATGCTTTAAATTTTTAAAAAAACTTTTCAATGAAAAAAAAGCAAACCAATAAAAAAATTATATCTAAAATGTTAAATTTAAATCGCAATAAAATTTTTTCCAATAACTGAAATAAATATTAATGCTTTTTCATTTTAAGAAAATTTACAATGAAAATAAATAAATAAAAAAATGTTTTCAAAATGTTAAATTTAAATAGTAATCAAATTTTTCAATAACTGAAATAAATATTAATACTTTAAATTTTAAGAAAATTTATAATGAAAATGAAGCAAAAAAAAAAATAAAAATTTCCCAAAATCTCAAATTTAAATCGTAATCAACTTTTTCCAATAACTGAAATAAATATTAATGCTTTAAATTTTAGGAAAATTTACAAAGAAAATAAATTAAAAAAAGTTGTTTTCAAAATGTTAAATTTATATCGTTATAGAATTTTTCCAATAACTGAAATAAATATTAATACTTTGTATTTTAAGAAAATTTACAATGAAAATGAAGCAAAATTTTTTTTCAAAATGTTAAATTTAAATCGTAATCAAATTTTTCCAATAACCGAAATAAATATTAATGCTTTAATTTTCAAGAAAATTTACAATGAAAATGAAGGAAAAAAAATTGTTTTCAAAATGTTAAATTTAAATCGTAATCAAATTTTTCAATAATTGAAATAAATATTAATACTTTAAATTTTAAGAAAAAATTTTTCAATGAAAATGAAAAAAAGCAAAATGTAAAAATATTGTTTTTCAAAAAATAAATATAAATTTAAAAATCAAAATGTTAAATTTAAATCAAGCAAATTTTTCCTGTTACTGAATTGCTTGCGATGATAAAGCTAGTCAACATTGCACCTTTCAACGTAAACGCAATAAATAAATAAACAAAATAAACTAATAAATTTTCACGCCAAGCTTTAATAATGATTCCCTCTTTCTTTTGATACCAAAACAATGATTCCAACACTTAGAATAAATTAAAATGTGGAAGAAAGAAATAAATAAAAATCAATAGTTGCGGTTCAAAATTACTACGCTGAGATGCAATCTTCGGACAACAATCTATCCAGGAAAAACCTTAACTTTCGTTACGTAATAAAAAACTAGGATGAGAGGAGCTTTCAGAAAGGGGTGAATGTGAAACAAGCTAGAAAGTGTAACGTTTCACAAAATTTCACTGCACACAAGGAGAAGATGCAAGAGTTTGATAATGTTACGTCAACATGATTGCACTATAAGCCTGTGTTGCAATTTGAAGTATGAGAAGTAATGCCTAGTGCAGGAGTGGCCAACCCAAATGATCTTGCACTTTGGAAATGCATCCTAACTCCGCGGGCCGCATATAAAATTATGTATCGCCATATTAGATTTAGATCCACTATAGACATTTTTTCGGAATGAAAAATTTGAACATAATGAGTTACTATTTCTGTGTTTACTATTATTCTTACATGTAAACGTAGATAATATAATAATAATAAGGATATTAAAAGCACATTGTGAAGAAATATATAACACTTAAAAATGAAGTATAAAAATATAAACGAAATAAAAATAATTAAAAATATTTATTTGACTAGTGCGACATTTGTTTCTCCTCTTTCACTTAGCTTTTGACTCTTTCAAATCATTAAAAAATTTAGCTTTGTTTCTCACTCTTTCACTTGCAAATCGATCTCAATTCGGGTATTTGCACATCGTAATGGGTGCTGCGTCCGTTATGTTTGAGTGTGTTTTTGTTGGATCAATTTCATTTTCGAAAATAGGTTCGCAGGTGTAAGTTGAACCAAAAGCGCTAACAACTTGAACTAAAAGTCTGGGTTGCTCTGCTATCAACAATCAATTGTGCGTATCTAGGAATGGTCACTTAAAGTGAAACATTGAAGTTGTTATATTAGATGTTCTTGTTGTAAAAAGTGTAGAATACAATTTAATTATTCTGCGAACTCATAACTGTAAACTCATCAATAAAACAGGCAATATCTGTCACATATTTGCAAGAATATTATTTTAAAATCGAAGTTAATTTTATCTCATCATTTCGACAGTTAATTTTTGAATATATGGATGCACACATAATGTATTCTTTTAATATTTTTCTCATAACGTATTCGTTTTCACTACTTCGGCTATTATAAAATAAATATATTTTATAAAAGTGTGATAAATCTCACGGGTAGGAAAATATTCAAGGTGGTCACGGGTTGGCCACCCCTGGGTTAGTGAGGGCAAAACTGGAATAAATTAATACCATACAAGAATAATTTACACAATTCAAATTAGAAAGTTGTTCCATTTCACCATATTTATTAAAGAAAATATATAACATTACAAACATAAACGATTAACGACACTTAATACAAGAATTTGGTCGCGTAAACATCAACACAGGAATCCACAATGGTTCTAGGAATGTTTTATAACAGAAGATAGATAGTAATTGATATTCAGTGTAGGTCCAGTTTCATAAGTGCCGTTATAATAGCGAAAATTTTCTTAAATTCTAACACTTAGGAAACAAATTATTTTGATATTACATAGCTGAAGTAAACAGTTCATGGAAAATTATTAGGTTAAATTAAATTAACTGAACATATGTTCTTCCCATAGTAGAATAAATTATACCTATCAACAATGTTAATATTAGTAGCACATGAACATATCCTTTTATAATATTTATCGTGTATAAATCATCTTTGAATAAACAATTTTTTTTTCCCTTAATATGCAACATATGTCATTCATTAATCAAAGAATTAATGATGCTTCAGTTCAGAGTCCAGTTTCTTGTGGGTCAAGATATTTCCCCAATCTATTTTGGTGCGAGTAACAGGAAGCAAACGTCGCAATGCCTTGAAAGTCGTATCAGACATGGTTTGGTAATTCTCAGAGATTGCCTTCTGGTACTCGGTCTCGGCCTCTTCGACAATCTGCATGAATTCGACAGCAGTTTGGCGCTCAGTGGTCACCGTCAAGGATTCCTTGATCTCCTTAGATGTCACCAATTGGACATTCCCATCTTCGTAATAATGCACCTGGACCTTAACGATTCCTTCCAATTCTGCAATGGTTGAGTCTGGAGCAAACGTTGCAGACCAAATGGAACGCCATCTACCATTCCAAAAATTCTTCGGCTGAAACTGGTGGTCTTCAATGCATGCTGTCAACGTGATGTTCCCATCTTGGTAACTACTGAACACAGAGCATGTGCCATGCTTGAAATGATCGCGAGTATACTGGGTGCAAACTTCTTCCAATGCTTTACGATGACCTTCAGATGCCTTCTCCGGTTCCCACAACTTAAAATCGACAGCATCTTTCCTCAAGTGATCATACTTGAAAGACTGCTGACTTCGAGGATCATAAAAACGCCCACTTCCCAAATCATTATAATCAGAAATCAAAGCAAAGAAATTACTGCCATCAATTTTGACGGGTGTGAGTTGATCCTTGTTGTACCGTGCAAAGGCCCCGGACGCAGCCTCCTTCAAAAGGAAATCATCATTGATCAAAACTCGGACATCATTAAAAACTTCGTTGAACTCTCCAGGCGGACTGTGGAGAATGAAATCGGACACAATTCTTATCTTTTCTTCGTCGGTCACAGGTTCTTCCAATTCTGGAGCCATCTCTACACAATCACGCCTTGAGGAAGGTTGTGAGGCCAATCGGATGGGAGGGGGAACCCTTCAACTGCAGACGTGTCAACCTGAAAAGTTAAAAAAAAAATTGGGAATTTTTCGGGAGCTCTTATACCAGTTTTTACTGATAAAACACTGATATAAAAGTAACTCTAATATTTTATACACTAAATTTAACATTAATAAACAACAAAACTTTACCAAATTGGTTTTTCACAAGTAGTTCTCAATGTCGAGATCGAACATTAGCATTATATAAAATTTTAACTACTGATAATTTGTAAAAATGATCACTTTTTATTTCAACGTTTAAGATTCTCTTTTTAAAATTTATATGCTATATATTAATTTAACGAGAAAAATTTTTATGTTTTAAACAATTAAATGTCTGATAATTATGAAAAATTATTACAGTTATTGCAAGAATTATTTATACACAAAATAATTCATAAATTTGATCAAGTTGACACGTCTGCATTTGGTGCCCAATTTTAGGCATATTGCCTACATAACGACGTACACATTGCCTACATTTGTGTACAATTATTGCCTACATAAATGTAAGCACATTGCCTACATTTTTTCAACATGATGATGATTTTTCAAAAATCACTCTTAATTTGAAAGGAGGAAGACATGATAATTTATAAAAGAAGAGAATATACACTATATACTATCCAATTATGGCATAAAAATTTTCCTATTAACATTTCTGAAGTGAATGAAAATATAAAATTAGAATAAAAATAGATAACGAAGGCACTTTTTGGTGATGTTAAAAAAGAAAAAAAAAAAAAAAACACAGTTTAGTATGCTTTGGAATACATGAAAACTATAATTTATCTAAATTAATTTTCAATCGTGTAAATAATATAAAGTTTTATTTTTAAATAGGGCACTTTTTAAAGTCTGAAATTTATTAGAAGTTACAAAAGTCATGCTTTATTTATTAAACAAAATACCAATTATGAGAGAAAGGCAATGATTCAAATTCATTTTAAGTAATTTCAAGATTACTTAAATGAATTTGAACTACAAAATTGAACTTTGAACTACAACTTTGAATGTACTACAGATTATTTTAATAACCATTTTTAACCTAAATTGAACCGTTAATACTCAGTGGTTAGATTAATCCAGGGGTGGCCAACCAAATAATCTTGCGGGCCACTTTGGAAATGCAGCCTAACTCCACGGGCCACATATAAAATTATAAATCCCCACATTAGATTTGGACCCACCATAGACAATTTTTGTAGTGAAAAATTGAAACATAATGAGTTGTTATTATTGTTGTTTTTACTATTATTCTTACACGTAAACGTAGATAATATAATAATAATGATGATGCTAAACGCACGACTGCGCGTCTCTAGGGATGGTCACTGCGTCACTTAAAAGTGAAACATAGAACCTGATATATTAGATGTTCCAAGATGCGCGCGTATCATGAGTTCGTAGAATATAATTTAATTATTCTGTCAACTCATAAATAAAACAGGCAATATCTGTCCTATATTCGCAAGAATATTATTTTAAAAAAGCAAAGTTAATTTTTTCTCATAATTTCGACAGTTAATTTTTGAATATATGGATGCACACATAATGTATTTTTTCAATACATTGGTTTCCACTACTTTGGCCATTATAAAATAAATAATTTTTGTAAAAGTGTGATACATCTCACGGGCCGGAAAAATGTTCAAGGCGGGCCACATGCGGCTCGCTGGTTGGCCACCCATGATTAATCGAACTAAACAAGCCGTATGTTTACCATCTTTTTATGTCATATATCTTATACCATTTTCTTGCAATTATATGACAGATATTGCCGGTTTTATTTATGAGTTTACAATTATGAATTCACAGAAAATGATGCAGTTCATTTAAAACGCTTTATCTTAATTACTAAAATAAGTTCCAAAAATTATAGTATGTTATGTACTACATATGACTAACCTAAATTTAAACCAGCGCATCTTAATACTCAGTGGTTAGATTAATCCAGGGTTGGCCAACCTAAATGATCTTGCAGGCCACTTTGGAAAGGCATAACTCCGCAAACTACATCTAAAATTATATATCCCCATATTAGATTTAGACCCCTATAGACATTTTTTTTTTTTAATTTAATATTTTTATACCAAAATGAAAAAAATTAATTTATAGTAACAAAAATATAATTGTAAGTATAAGAGTGGCAAATAATAGACATTTAAATGTTGTAAGGTTCTTTATTTTTCTTAAGTGTGGCACTTCTCCCTTTCCCGGATACATATATTTCGGCAACTCGAACCATTCGAGCATCATGGACTCCGCAATTCGATTTTGTAGACAACAAAAGCAATTAATGATCCTTAATGCAGCGAAGTGAGAACATACCAGTTGTGTAACCATTCCGATCTCTCTCTCTCTCTCTCTCTTGCAGAGCCAGCAAATCCATTCCGCAGCAAAACATTGCAGATTTAAAAAAGACATGAGAACATTTAGTAGCTTCCTTTTGAACTTGACCAGAAAGAGGCAGGCAGTTGAGTCAAGTGGATTAGTCATTGCATGATGTTTTTTTTTTTTTAATTGTATTTTCTTCTTGGAGTGCATCCCGAGAGTCAAGGGAATGACTTATTTTACTCTACATTAGTCAGGCAGGATTGGGTTTTGGTGCGGGCAGGACTTAGGGTTTGTTCAACTTGGAATGTCATCTTCTCCCTGCTGACTCTGTTGCACAGGGCTGAATCACGAAAAGGGGACCATGTTTCTTGGCAGCAAGACAGTTTACTTTCTGGGAACGCGCTTGCATAAGCATAAAGTACGCGAAAAACAAAATTCATTTTTGAAAACAGCTATTTTCACAGCCCTCATTACGAACCAGATTACAGAATACACACAGCGAAGTAACGCTGGATACATAATTTTTGGAACAAGCAGTAACTAATCTCCCATTTTTAAAATTACCAAGAACTGTGTACAATTACACGTAGATCCCGTAACATACCATGGTAATAATACATAAGTGTTAAAAATAACTATTCATTCTTGCAATTCTGTTTATTTCATGAGAATACAATATTTTTATAACATGATGAAAAAAATGAATTTATAGTAACAAACATATAATTGTGCACCATAATAAACGAATTTTGCGAATTTCATAGAACTATATATATTTCATTTTGGGGCCTGATGGCCGAGTGGCTAGCGCTCGGTTGCACAGGTTTCGGGTTCGAGTCCCAGCGGTGCCATAGATTTTTGTAGTGGTTCGAAATCCACTTTAAACCGTAGGTCTCGGTCTAACATGAGCGCTGCGGGGGTATTGTTACTCCGCGTCCGTAGCTTATCTTCAAAGCTACACGCACCTCCTGGATAGTTCTAAGTGAGTAACGTCAGTGCAGCGGCGCTTGCCTTAAGGCATCAAAGACAATTGTCTAAGACAGGGGTGGCCAACCCAAACGACCTTGCGGGCCACTTTGAAATGCATCATAACTCCGCGGGCCGCATAGAAAATTGTTGGCTACCTCTGGTCTAAGGCATCAAAGGCAATTGTCTAAGTGTTTGCCAGCTGCATTAGAAATATATATATATATATTTTCATTTTAAAATTAAAAATAATTTACAGATATGATTTACTGGGAGTCAAGTGATATATTCTTTTTTTCTGCTAGTTAATTTAAACGTGATGTTATCGTTTTATAATGCTGGCCACTTTTACTCGAGGCCATTTGCAAAAATATGTCAGATGATTACCCAAGATATACCACGAGTGTACAGTTACATGGCACCTACATAATGCCATTCAGATTTAATTTTACTCAAAAATTGGTACGAGGTTCGTAATCTTCTTACTCAACACAATGAAAGGATATTCCAGCTGACACATTTACGGTGTTCTCCTTGGTACAGGTTCAGCTTCGCTTGACCTATTCACTAGATTGGTCCAGTGCATCTTTTTTAATGCAGAATACACTCCTTGTCACGACTTACTAGGACTAATTATTCTTAACGAACAAATGTGTGTGTGTGTGTGTGTATGTATATATATATATATATATACATTTGTTCGTTAACATAGATTTTATTATGTCCAATAAATTAAATATTTTCATGTCCATAAATGAAAATTTGCTTTCGAAAGTCGAAAACTGCTCGTCAAAAATTTAAACCACTAATAGGAAATTTGAAAACCTAACATTAAGATTCATTGATTAGCTTATATTTTAGAAAAATACAATTGCAAAATATATATATATATATATATATAGTAAAGATTGAACAAAACAAATAAAGCAAATGTTTATTTTTTATGTACTTGCTTCAGATGTCATAAATCATTGTTAAGAACAATTTCAAACAGGAAAAAAAAAAAGCAGAAAAATAAATTAATATAATTTTTCAAATTTATATTTATAATATTTTATTTACATCAAGAGAAAAATAGCAGTTTTTCGTATTTTATAACAGTTATTCAAGCATCAAACATAAAAATTCAATTACGTTTCACATTTGCTCCACTAAAACGCAATTTGTATAAATCACCGCAATCATGAACAATTAAATAAAATTATGTGATCCAAGTAAACTGAAATTCCTGCTACCCCTTTTCCCTTATTAGAAATAAATGATCAATCATTGAATTCTCACGAAGAGGAAACTGCAACATTCCGTTTCACAGGATTAAAGTTGCATACCAGTCTACTTCATCGTTAAGTTCTTGGACCTATTAATGATGAAATCAATTACCCAATACGGCATCAAATGCAGTAATTACTTCCATTATTGTTCAACTTTCTCACACCTTCAGGAAGCATGAAGGAAATAGAAAAAGCACTCACTGCGACCATAAAACATTAAACCGCCATTAAAAATCCATACACCTTGTCAAACTTTTTTTTTTTTTTTTTTTTGAACTGTTAAAAAAAACCCTCAGTAACAGATGTAAAAATATTTATAACACTTAAATTGCAAATCTATTCTGTTTCCTCTTTCTCTCTCTCTCTATATATATGTATATATGAAAGTTAATTTCAAAATACATAATTTCTTTTTATATTATGTGGAATTTTTGGATCACAGAAATATAATGATGGAGTTGATAAAAATTCTACAATTGTATGGTCGGATATGTATGGGTATACGTTACCCCACCACAAAACCTCAAATTTATCACAATTCAATTTTTACAGCATATATTAACTTTAATAAGTTAACATATGCTATTCTGTCATTAACACATGCTATGCAAAACATATGTATTAAATATAATTATAAAGCAATTAAAGAAATGTATTAACATTTCAACATAATTTTTCTTTAAATAATAATGTTTTAAAAGGGTTTATCTAATAGTAATTTTTTGAATTGTTTATTAAATAACATATAATTTCTCATCGAATAATGTATTTTAATTGTTTATAGAATAACTTTTTTTAAAGTGTTCATATTTAACAGTATTTAAAATATTTCAATTAATAATAATAAATCTAATAGTTTTTCCTGAAATTTATAGGAATAGAAACTTCTTAGTATATTAAATGCATCTCAAAAATATTTTCATCACATGCAAATTATTTAAAAATTTTTTTATTTCCTTTTTTTTATAATAAATCTATTTTCATTCAATCTTTTACAGGTCATATTTCAAAAACTGCAACCTCATATTCATTTATGATTTAGTGGAACACCACACATTCCACCCGATACTCGGCCCAAAACCGCTTACAACTGGACACGAAATTAAACAAACCCAAACACAATTTTTTAAAACCAACACATCTCATCAATCGCATAAGGTCACAGGGGAAAAAAAAAAAAAAACGAGCAATAGTCTATCTATATTAATTATTTTTAAAAATATTTCAATTAATAATAATAAATCCAATAGTAGTTCGTGAAATTGATAGGAATAGAAGAAACTCATATATTGAATGCATATGGAGAAAAAACAATCTTCTGAAACCGTAACTTTATAATTGTAATACCGTGGCTAGCATGCAAATTATTTTTGAAAATTTTTATTTCCTTTTTTTTATAAAAAAATCTATTTTCATGTAATCTTAACAGGTCATATTTCAAAAATCGCAACCTCATATGCATTCATGATTTAGTGGAACACCACACATTCCATCCGATACCCGCTCAAAACCGCTTACAACTGGACACGAAATTAAACAAACCCAAACACAATTTTTTAAAACCGACACATCTCATCAGTCGCATAAGGTCACAGGAAAAGAAAGAAAGAAAAAAAAAAAAGCACAAGCAATAGTCTATCTATATTAATCTGACGATAGATAGCGTCTTATTTTCCACCAACCGCTAGAGCCAAGGCCACCGAGCAGCCAAAACGAACGGAACTCAGCAGAAATTGACGCAGCAGCCAGTGCAAATGGCGGTCCAAACAATGGCGCTATCGAAAAGCATTATTTCCGCGAGTAGAAAAAGCCTTTCTCGAGCTTGATGACTCATCATCATCGGCGGCGCGCCACATCACTGCGAAGAGACTGTGGTGGCGTTATGCAACTGCTCACACACACCGCTGCAGCACAGCAGATAGATTAATGCGAGTCTTGCCTGCTCTGTTGGTTTGCTGTCCAGATGCAAAAGAAAAAAGAAAGTTTTTAAAAAGTCGGAGTTCTGTGACGCGAGTGAATGCTGAATAAACGGAGGGTGACATCGAAAGGACAATAATACAAACAGAACACGACAGTGCAGTTATGGAATCCTGGTTTTCGCGACGATGAGTCACACGGGGAAGTTCGAATGCGAATTCCTTTTGAGTCGAAGAATTCGGATTATAATTTATGCGGAATTAATAGTATAATCGTGTCGAATGTAATGCCGAATATTAGTTTTGTTTGTACAAGATTGTTCCATTCTTTTCGCATAGAACATTGAATTTCAATTATTCGGCAGTTAATTCTTTTAAAATGTACATGTGCATTTTAGAATTAACATATATATTTCGACTATGAATAATTTATAATAAAAGTAAATTTTTATACGTTCAGAAATTTAATACGTCGTCATTTATTGCACTAATTAAAGTGAAAAATTCTGTATGCTCTAATATATGTATACGGAATGACTAAACTTTAGTACATATATTGCTTATTCGAAAAGAAATAATTTTATAAGACGAAATAATTTCTCTCAGTACATTGTAATCAACCAATTATGAGCAGAAAATAATAATCGCAAAATCTTTCTGAAAATATGCAATCTTTAAATGACATTTCTTTTCGATAAATAATAATAGCAGACTCAATGTAAACTTTTCCGTGTTTTTAAAAAATTATAAACAAATTCATGTATTTTTAATATTCATTTGAGCATTAATTTCTTTAAACATTAAAAAAAATACATTCATGTAAGATCTCTTTATTTTATAAAACTGCTTTATTATACTAACAAAAAAAAAAAAAAAAAAACATTTTTTTTTTATTTATTTAGAAAAAAGTTTAAAAGACAAATTTATACATTTTCTAAAATTCAGAAACAGCAATCTTAACTTTTTCCAAATTAATAAAATGGTGTAAAAAATATAATTTTATCACTCAGTATATAAGTTAATTTTTAGTTACAATACATTATAAAATGTTTGTTCTATACACGTGCTGAAAATAACATTCAAGAATACATCGAAAGAATTCATAATTAAATAAATACAAATACAAATACATAATTTTTTTTAAAAAAATATTAAATGACTTTTGATTTTTGTTTTTTACAATCGTCTCATTATTTAACAATGAAAAGTATTTGTTTAATATTACAAATTAATTAAAAATCGAACACAATAAACAGTATTTTAATGAAGATTTATAATTATTGTGTTTAAATAAGAAATGACAAAACAGATTTCTTTATCTTAAACCTATTTCGTTTATGAAGACAAAGTCGCCTCAAGTTTGTTGAACCTATTTAACCCCATGCACGCAAATGATAACAAAGAGCAAAGTAGTTATAAAAAAAAAATGTCAATGCATGAAAGTTAAGATTCCGAATACAAATTTAATGCTGCCACTAACTGAACTGAATTCATAAACTGTTCATTCTGGAACAGAAACTTCGAAAAATGCAAAATAATATTTATACTTTAATTAATCATAACACAAAAAAAAAAAAAACTTTATATGTCCAAAAACAACAAGATCCGGATATCTACTACATTTTACTTGGAATGGATTTCATCATGTCTGGCAAAATGCAATGAACGATTTAGTTGATATTTATTTATAATAGTTCACGCACTTCTTGGAAAAAAAGTCTAGAATAACGTAGGAAGATAATAATAATAATAATAAAAAATAAATAAAAATAAAATTGTTTAAAAAGAAGCGTAAACATTTTTATAAACAGACAAGTAATTATTTTTAGAAAAAGATATTTATAAAAAGATTTTTCATAAATGATTTACTTTTATTTATTTAATTATTTTTGTTTTTATATTTGATTTATATGAATTTAAACTAACCATGTACGTTTTTAGTTAAAATATGAATGATAAGTAAGTAATAAATTCATATAAATACTAAATATATACATATTACATATAGATGCCCAATCAAACATTATTGCTACTAATACAACCACGAAAATAAAAATGTTATTCTGCCATTTATTAAATAAAATAAAATGGGAGAAACTAAATTATTCATTCACTGTCAGTTTGTGTAAAGCAATAATAACAGAGCCAGGATATTTATGTTTCAAATTCTGAAGATGTTCAAATTTATTTTATTATATATAGCGAGATTTTTAGATTTGCATTTTTGCCAATTATTTATTAAGATTATTTATTTATATGGCGAGTTTTTTGTTAATTGAAAGTAAGAAAAAAAATTTATAATGGTAAACAATTTTAACAGACACCACATGAATTCTGTAATTTTCATAAATAAATTAATCGATATTGTAATGGCAAAATACATAAAAAGTATTATAATCCTGCAATTCTAAAGAGTATTTAATCAATAGGAACATAAAATAATTAAAATTTTCGATAAAGCATTACCCATAAATAATTTTCTCACAGTAGATATAGAAATAAAATTCAATCTGCACTTTTTTTTTATTTAAAGTGTTCAATTTAAATCAATTAGTTAATTGCAAATTACTACGGAAAACATTTGGTAATTATAAACATAAATATATTTTTAATTGCATACGTTAATATTGAAATTTCTCAGAGCACCATTTTATTTCGAAATAACGAAGTTATAGAACTTGCACAATATTAAAAGCTGTCATCTAACACTAACTCGTTCGGACTCTGAACTCAGTGTTAACCCTACGGTAATTTTCGATACAAACTACGGCTTTACTTTTATATATATTTAAAAATCTGAATTGCCTTGGTAAGACAGTACTTACCTGTTTTTACGTTTAGGAGTATTTTTAAATGAGTTTAAAGATTAGAGAATTCGAAGCAGCAGTATATTCTGAGGGAGTTAAAAAAAAAAATACAAGATTATGAGTCATCGGCAGAGGGAGTTCCGAAAGGGCGGTTTATCGGTGGGAGGAATGATTTGCTAAAATAAGACAAAGATGAGATAATGCGTGGGTGACTCATTTGTGGAGTGGTAGCCACCAGTTTTAGTAGGGAGCAGAACCAGATGGTTGGGGAAAATGCTCAACTTTTTTTCAATGTGAATAATTTAATCAATAACACTAAAAAGAAAGCGAAAAAAAATGATAGGAGTTCTTTGGATTGGTAAATATTTAGATAAAAAATATAGTTAAATCAACAATCTAAAATGAAAGTTCGACATTAAAACATTATTTCAGGATTGCACTCTTGGGATGCAACATAGGAGATAACAGCATATTGTTTAGATAAAAGTTTTTCATCAACTTATCATAGATTTCACCCAAATCAAAATTAACTGCATGAAGGTTTCTAGATGATTTTTGTTTAGAATAAACATTCTGTCAAGTGCATGGAAGAAAAAAAAAAACACTTTAATTTAATTAATATCAGTTTTTATCATGATAAATTTTAGCACATAAATATTACATTAAATTTAATTGCAATAAAACAAATGGTGACCAACGCATTACAAATTTAATTTTTAAAGTGTGCATACTTGAAATGGAATTTAAAAATTCTCATTATTTTATACAGAGAAAAAAAAAATTTATGCTATTATAATTTTAAAGTAATATTAATTTCAATAATTTATTCCTTTCAAATGAAAAAATACTGCACAATAAAATAAATTTTAGTAATTATTACCAAGAATTTTTTTTAAAATTCAGACCTTTTTAGAACATTAAAAATCCTAAAATTTTCTTTTTTAAAATGCATTATTTGCTGCTTAAAACAGAAATTATTTTCTTCTATGCTTTTTTCCCACAAAATGAAAGGAAATAGGATATTATTACGAAAATCTGCTGTAATAAAAACTGATTTCATGAAATAGGGATATTCATGAATAGCAATATTTACTATACCCTGTAACCGTAATTTTTCTATACTCACTTAACTGAACAGCTTATAACAATTCCTATGTAAAAAGCTGCTTTCATTTAATTATTTAAGATATTTGTAGGTGGATAGGTATTGCACAATAGCAAAAAAAAAAACAAACTAGTTTTGGTTTAAAATATGGGAAAGTTACAGAAAAGAATTTTAAAAAGTTGCATGTTTGTTTCCCCCTCCCCCAATAAATTTTTCTAAACAACTACAATTTTCAGTAATAAAATGTTATTACCCAAACAAAACTTCAAAATAAAAAAGAGCTGATTATAGAAATTTTGCCAAAAAGAGCCGAGAATATGACCTGTAAGCTTCAGAAAAATTACTCGAAAATTGCCAAGCAATTAAGAAATAGCATGATTAATATATATATTGTTACTTTCATATTATATAATCTCTTTTATGTCAGAGACATAAATTTACAAAATCGAAAAATTTAGAAAGTATCATTTGAATGCTATTTGGAAGTTCACATTCACTTAACATGTATGGCAAGAACCAAGTCTTTAAAGAAAAAGACACCCTTTTAAAGTGTTTCTGGCAAAACTCAGATTGTAAAATAAGTGACTCAACCAGCCGACCAAATAAAGAAAATTTACACATTCATGCTTTTAACATAAGAAGTACAATCATAGCAAAATTTATGAAAAATGCAATACATTCTTAGATTATAATGAAAAATATAGAAGATGGAAAACTGGTTATGTTGTATTAATGTTTAGAAATGTAAAGTTGATGAGCACACCTAGATTCAACACGGCCTTCAAAATGGGTAACTGCCCTGCAAGTAAATAAAGTACCTTTTAAAAGGCTTTGATACTGGTAAATAAAGAATTGTTTAAAAGTCTATCATGTAACAATATATAAAACATCTTGTATTGATAGTCAGGCTAGCTGGTGATGCTTCTCAGGGTTTCTCCCATATGACATGCAAATGCGGGACAGTTACCCCTAACAATGTTCCTGGAAGGCACTAACTTCATTCAATTGATGAGTGTAGACTCAAAAGAACTGAAAAATTTGAAAATCTGATAGCTAACCATAAAAAACAGAAAATACTATAGAATGTTACATTGCTTATCCCCCAAAGAAATAATAATTTTTAAGCTTTTCTGGAAATATTAACAAGCTACTGGAAACTACTAAACTGTCGGTAACAGTAATTCAATTCCGCTATACACTTATTCTTTTGCAAAATGCATTGTTGAGGTTTCAGAATAGAATGACACAGAAATATGAATATTTTATGATACCAAATTAATCTATTTTTAACTTGGAATACAATGATGATCACATAAGTATCCAGATGATATTGTGCTGAACACTATATTCTGCCATAGCGAGCACTATATTATATATACTATGCATTTTACAGCATCATAGTAAGTGAATTTTAAGTTGGAAGATATACACACCATTGATTATTATAGGTGATCTAAGATTGCTATAAATTAAAATTATTTTCCTCAACAACTGTTTCGTCAAGAAAGTGATATATTTCAGATGACAATGTGCAAGAACCTCTTAATAGATTGATAAATGAATGAGGTTTTTTCAATACAATATATAATAGTTCTTCATTAAACAAGTTATTAATTAAACATACATAAGAAATGGTCACACAATAACTAATTTATTACTATTGTTTAGTAGTCAGTGAATCATCTGTTTTAATTGAAGTAATATTTTAGAAATGTATTCTAAATTCCTTTGTAACAATGCATTAATTTTTTTATTAATATGCATAATATTCTCAGAAAAACATCTTTTATTTTACATTCGTAACAAGATTATTAGTCATAAATTTTAATTTAAATTTATTCACTTTTAATAAGTATTATGTTAAATATTTTATCTTCACAAAGTTTATGATATTGATTTTATATACAACATGATAAATACAATAGATTTAGCTTACTCGAAATTAATATTGTGGCATTTGAATAAAAATTAATATTGTATAATTAAAAAAAACTTTTTATTCAAAAAAATTCTCTGGCCACTCATAGATGAGAATTTAATTAGTTACAAATAATATCTATAACAGAATTTTTGGATTGTGATTTCAATTAAGTGATTAGAAAAATAATTGAGGCTTTCATAGTGTATTAAAATTAATGAATACCATTCCTTTGAGAATTTTAAAAATATTGACCATCACACAACAATTTACAATTATTATAACCACTTCAAAATATTGTACAAGGACAAGTAGAACATAGTATATAAAAGGATTTATCTAATTTACTTGAAGGCATACAAAGTAGACTGATTACCTTAATATTAAATTACAATACATGTAACAAAACATTTAAATCCCTCATCAGTTTTAATAAATCTTAAGTTTCAATAAAAATTTCATACAAGATCTATAAATATAAAATTCATCGCATAAGATTGAAAGCACAAATAACTTGCTTATAATATTGAAAAGGGGCCTGATGGCCGAATGGCTAGCACTCTGGTGTTCGGTACCACAGGTATCGGGTTCAAATCCCGGCTTTGCCATGGGTGTTTGTAGTGGTTCGGAATCCACTTTAAGCTGTAGGTCCCAATCCTAATAGGATTGTAGAGCGCTGCGTTGACATTGTTACTCCGCGTCCGTGGCTTACCATCAAGTTACACGCGCCCCCTGGGGGTGCAAAGTGAGTAACATAGGTGCAGCCGTTATGGCGAAAGATCACGGTCTATTTGCCAGCTGCATTAGAAGAAAAAAAAAAATATTGAAAAAAAATAATAACTTACAGAAAATTTGAGACTAATGAATAAAAAGTATTAAATTTAAAATTTTCCAGCAAAAATTATTAAACAATAATATTAGTATTCATTAATCTAACTCTCACTTATTTCTTATTCTGACATTTCACTTATTTCTCTATGCCTCAGTAAAGAGGAAATTTTTGATGTCCTTAAAAAGCTAAAAAATTTTTTAAGCCTCTTGGCTAGGACGGGCTACCAGCAGAATTATATAACTACTGGAGTGAAAGGTTACTAGAGGAAATTGTTAATATGCTACAGGAGAACTGGAATAAGGTAGAGATATCTAAAGATTAGAATATTACTAATGTCGAATTCACAAGAAAAGAAACAATGCAATTTGTAATATTTAACAAGGTATCTGTTTACAGGGTTTTTCCTAAACTGATTAGCAGAAAATTAGAGGATAAAACTGAGAATTTGTTGATTATCTATGTGGTTTTAGAAAAAAAAAGCACCAACTGTGATCAGACTTTTGCACATTTTGGAGAAATGATATGAATTTAACATACAAACACTAACTTTTATCGATTTTAGACAAGTTTATGATTCTATTCATAGGGAGAGTTTGTGATCTTGAAGTAACTGGGAAGACATCCAAAACTTAGAAGTATAATTAGACTAACATTGATAAACTCTACTGCAATGGTCAAAATCAAAATTTTAGACTGAGCTGTTTGAAATAAAGAAAGGCTTGAGGCAGGCAGATCCATTGTCAATCTTTTTATTTAATATATGCTTGGAATATATCATGAGGAAGTTTAAGGTGAACCTGAGAGGCAGGTATATTTAACAATACATGTCAACTTTTTGGTTTTGTGGATGATCTGGTCCTGCTGGTCAGGAATCGAGCTGCACTCAATGAATGCTTTTATATCTACTTCTCTCCTCAAGGGAAATAGGTTTATTTGTTAATAGTGCAAAGACTAAATATATGATATATCTTTTTTTCTCTAATATTTATCAAAGTGCAAAAATTATGAATGTAGTGGAGAGATCTACGAGAGGGTTAAGGAATTTAAATATCTGGGTGCTCAAAATGAAATGCATCTTAAAATTATAACATGAACAGCAGCAGGAAATCACTGCTATTATACACTACAAAAGCTCTTAAAATCATATAACCTAAATTGAAATTTAAAAATTCTTATATACAGTTATTATCAGACCAATTGTTTTGTATGGTTCTGAGACATGGACTATGAGAAAGTGTGATGAACTGTTGACAGTATGGTAAAAAAAAGACTTTTGGAGCAGTATATGAGAATGATGAATGAAGAATTAGAACAAATAAAGAAACATATGATTGTTATAAGGAATTAGATATTGTTAACGAGAAGGAGAATTTAATGGATAGATAGACTCGAATTAAACAGAAGGTTCATTAAAAGAAAACCCCAGTGGATTTAGATTCAGAGGAAGACCAAGAATTAAATGGGAGATCAAAGTCGAGGAGGACTTGAAGACACTCGTATTACTAACTGGAAACAAAAGCAACAAGTTGTGTGGAATGGCAAAAATCTTGAAAGAGGTCAGGGTCCTTCAAGGACTGTAACACCAATGATGATGATGAAGTGGATGATGAAATTTGTAATTTTTTAATAAATTCTTTTTTAATGTCTTCCACAATGGGCCATTCAAACATTTTAATACTTTACTTTTACCTTAAATCTTAAAAAAATAAGACAAAAGCAAAGGTGGTACTAATTAGTGCCTGAACAAAAATGTCCCCTTATCTACAGTTACAAAATTAAACTAAAATTTACAAAATTATTTAAAGTTTAAAAGAGAGATTAAATTGAATAAGAGTACAATGTTCTATGATATAAAGGAAGAATAAAAATAAAATGAGTAATTAAGAAAACATTTAAAGGTACCATTTTATATAAATAATACATTAAGTTTTTCATTTATTTAAAACTTATGCTGTCAAAAATGTTATAAATAAAAACTACAACAAACTGTATGTACTAAAAAAAAAAAATGATAATAAAATATTTATTTATGTCTTTTTTCCCCCTTCTGTTTAATCAATGTTTACTTTCTTCATTTTAGAGGCATCATTCAATATGTTATGAAACATTCAAATATGTTACGGATTTCACTTGATTCTTTAAGTTACTTATACAAAGATTTTAGAAAGTGAATTTATTATGCATAACACGATGAAACAACAAAATAAAATATGCAATCAACAACATACAGGATAAATAAAATTTATCATTTTTCTATTAATCATAAAATTCATATATTTAAATAATTTGCATAATTAGCATTTAAGTATTACCAATTTTTTTAATTAAGGTGTAAGAAATTCATAATTAAAAGAATATTTTGGATTGAATATCAATAAGTAAAGAGTGATTTTTGAGAAAAATGCTTATCCAATTTTTTACAAAATAAAAGCGAAAAATTAGTAAATTTTAAAATAAAAAGTACTAAGGACTTCTGGTGAAAAATAAATAAAATTATAGACTTAAAATAATTTATTTGTTATTAATTAAATATCAACAAATGACATCTAATCAATTGCATTTCTAATGTTTATTTCTGTCCATCTAATTTGAAAAAACAAAACTTACTTTCATTATTTTAAAATATTAATTTTATTGATATTAGAAGAAAAAACTAATTTAAAGAGATTTTTTTTTAATTAATTTAACATTTTTGAAAATAAAAAAAATATCTAGATTATAGTGTCAACTGTATTTAAATGAAAACAATGAATAAATAATGTGGAAATAATTCTAAATTTAGACTTATGGAAAGGCAGAATGCAATATTTTCTTAGGTAACTCACAATTATAAAAATATTGTTACATTAATTGGAAAACCGCCGCAGACATTCTTACTGTTTACTGACTATTTAATGCATTTAATTTAATAAAAAGAAAAAAAGAATATTTGTAAAATAATACTAAAGTATTAAAATTCATGAGGTAAAATATCAATTTATATAGCATTAGAAGATAATATATACTTCAACAATTTGATTATATTCAGGCAATAGAAAATCGGGTGCAAGTTTAATAACGGTTAACAAAAAATTTCAAAAACTAGAAAAGACCACATTTCATGAGTCACTACGCATGGAAGATTACGGAAGTTAGATTCATTATTTAAAAAAATGTCAAACTTCTCACGCAGCGAAAATAATATACACATATTTTATGCATACAATACTAAATTAAGCATAAAAAAAAGGGTTATACCAAGAATTTTAGTAAAATAATATTTTATTGTTAAATCACATAATAGAAATTATGAAATGTTTTCCTTCTTTTCAATTTAAGAAAATGATAAATAAGCATTACTGATGAGTATTAAAAAAATGCATTATTTTCAAATAAATAATGCAATAAAAACTCACCTGCAAATCAAGCAGATGTCTTATTCAGAGATCGAAATTCCGTACTTGAATGGAATTTCAAAAAAATGCAATTTAGGAAGATGTTATAAAAACAATGATTTCTATAACTAAAATAATTAACCTTGAGATTTGAAAATTAAAGAACAAAATTATTATAACTTGTCAACTACTTGTAAGATTTTAGAGCCACATTTAGAATTCTCTTACTACTCATGCTTGATGGTCGCAATATTTCGTTGATGACATCAGAATGCTTAGGGTTGTCGTAAAAAATATTATTATAAAATCGCCAAATTTCGCCAAAATGTAAAAATAATTTGCCTCGTTTATCTTAAGGCAATTTAACAAAAATTTATAATTAATATAGGTAGGCGTGAAAAAAAATAAAACACATGATATTGTTTTTTTAATAAAAAGAAATTTTATAACAACCTTTACTTCTTCGGTTACTGAATCAGAGCACCTTCATATCAGATAATAATTAATTAATTTAACTGATATTTTTTTATTTATCTGATTATATAGATTAGGTTTTATTTTCAGTGATTAAGTTTTCTTTAAAAAATAACTTATTTTTACTATCACATTGGCTATTTATTTAAAATCAATAATCCATAAATTTAAATATCCAATAATTTACTTAATATTTTATAAAAATTGCTTTATTCGAATGTTTTAAAAAATGAGAAACTGACAACAGATATTTTGTAAAAAAATCTATACAGACCCTGACGGATAATTACAGAAAAAAATTAGCACATGAAAAAAACATTAAATTTTTCTTCTATTTGAATCTCATTATAACTTAAATGTATAAAAAAAAATTTAGTTGGCTCAGTTCGACTATATTGTTTTAATAAGAAGGATGATTAAAATAATTTTGTTAGGAGATGATTTATTTATTTTAATTTTATTATTTTATTTATTTTATTATTATTTTTTTAATCTGGAGAGATTAAGAACATAACCTGCACCCTAAAAAAAAAAAAATATTTTAAATAATACAAAATAATAATAATGATAATAAATAAATAAGATTATGATGTTTACTCAAAGATTATTGAAATTTATTCAAAAAGAATATTTCAATTTTGAAAAATAATTTATGTTACTTTTATAAAGAATAGAACCTTAATGTAAGGAATACATAAGCGTTTATGCTTTAATAAGATGTGAATTCATACTTTCTATCTGTTTAATGATTTTTTTAATGTACTGGCACATCTCTCAGCACCTATATTATAACTTCAATACACAGGAAAATATGCACCAAAAGTTATTGCTCAATACAATCTATTCTCTTTCCTTCTCTACACGAATCGTATTGGCTGACTTTTGGGTTAATTTCCACCATTACTAAAATCTCACATCTCATAGTGGGGCATAATGCTTGAAAAGTTGATAAAAGTTGGAGGACAAAATTTTAATGAATTATAAATTATTAATTTATTTAATTATTAATTTTATTATTATTTTTATTATTATTCATTTAATTAATTTTTTTTTTTAATTGGATTTTATTAATTTTTAATTATTATTTTTACTTATTTATTTCAATTATTTAATTGATGTGTTTATTTTAAGTTATTATTTATTTATTATTTTTCCCCCTTTCCTAATTTCTTGGAAAATGCTGTGATTTTTGCATCCCTTACACTTGTTAAGAGTTTTGGTGCGGGAAATTTTGTCGTAGCACACCACCGAAAATCGACAAATTTGTGAAACAGCAGGTGTGCTCGTCATCAAGCTGCTTTTTTTTTTGATAATCAATGAAATTTGCCACAAAACTGTCCTTTGTTTTCCGTATACCTTGAGAGCATTTTGAAGTATTTATTTTTATTTTATTACATTATGATAAATTTTTAGTGATTTGGCGATTGGGACAACGTTTGTAAAGATTCTAGGATCAATATTCAGATTGCATGATGGGAGCTTTACAAGTTTTCTTCCGTACGGACAGTTACCTCTTAAGTCCTCTTGGAAGGCAATGACCTTTCCTTATCATCAGTTGATTGGATATTCGTGAAATACCTGAAAAGACCACGTAGCCCACCAATATTTAATATATATATATATATATATATGCCCCTATATGTCTATATATCATACTCCCTATATATATGTGTGTGTGTGACCTGATGGTCAGTGACTGGCCCTCGGTGTCGCAGGTTTTGGGTTCGAATACCGGGGGGAGCCTTGGATGTTTGTAGCGGTTCGGATCCACTTTAAATCGTAGGTCCCGGTCTAATATAACTGAAGAGTGTTTGCCATAGGGTTGACTATACCCTACCTAACCCTACTCTGTTAAAAAGAAGCCTTGTCTTATCTCGAAATCTCTCAATAGGCAAACGGTCTTGGGGCTGTTGCGCCAATGAGGAAGGAATCTCTCTCTCTATATATATATATATGAGTGTGTGCGTGCGTGCGAGCGTGCGTGTGTGTGTGTGCATATGACTGGTAATCGCACAGCTAGATTGAAGGAAGTGGATTCAAATCCGCTGTAGGCCTGAAGTTGTATTTACTGCTTTCAAAAACAAAAAGGATACGATGGAGATGGAAGACAATATAAGCATATAAGCGCCTGACATCAGCAGCTAAACTTACTGATGGAATTTTTTCGGGTTATCTTCTATACCCAGTCCTGGACAGTTAATTGCTAAAAGCATACGAAAGTGGACATGAAATCCATCGATATTAAAAAAAAATAATAATAGTATAATTTTTTTGTTTTAATTATGAAAAGTACCTCTGCCGGTTATACTGTGATATATAGGAAATTACTGTAATGTTTTATTTAGAATTTTGACCTTTGAGTTCAAAGCAGAAAACCAATTATAGTAAAAACAAGGGGAGGGAAATCAGAAATTAGAAATTAAATCTAGATTTCCTTATCTACGTGTATCTATAAATTCGACTAAGATAATTGTTTAAATTAATTCAATGAGTTTTCACAAATTGATAATTGTTCAAAAATAAGTCGTTTGAACTGAGATACATTAATGGCTTAAAAAAATGTGTTTACTACTAGCTAATTCTAGCTTATATATTTTTTATAGTTGTGAAGAGTATACTAAATATTTGAGTTTCATTCTCGATTCGCATTTAAATTGGAGGAGACATGCAGTTTGACGAATAAACCAGTGAGAAGACTCTCTGTCTTACGTCCTTTGGACTGGGTGCAGACTTTCCTGCACTAGGGGGATTGGTAACAATATAACTAGTAATTGGTTGAATATATAATTTGTAAGTAAAGATTCTAGGATCAATATTCAGATTGCATGATGGGAGCTTTACAAGTTTTCTTCCGTACGGACAGTTACCTCTTAAGTTCTCTTGGAAGGCAATGGCCTTTCCTTATCATCAGTTTATTAGATATTCCTGACATACCTGAAAAGACCACGTAGCCCACCAATATTTAATATATATATATATATATATATATATATATATATGCCCCCTATATGTCTATATATCATACTCCCTATATATATGTGTGTGTGTGGCCTGATGGACGAGTGACTGGCCGTCGGTGTCGCAGGTTTTGGGTTCGAATACCGGAGGGAGCCTTGGATGTTTGTAGCGGAACGGATCCACTTTAAATCGTAGGTCCCGGTCTAATATAACTGTAGAGTGTTTGCCATAGGATTGACTATACCCTACCTAACCCTACTCTGTTAAAAAGAAGCCTTGTCTTATCTCGAAATCCGTATTCGTATCTTCCGTACGGAAGAAAACTTGTAAAGCTCCCATCATGCAATCTGAATATTAATCCTAGAATCTTTACTTACAAATTATATATTCAACCAATTACTAATTATGTTGTTACCAATCCCCTGGTGCAGGAAAGTCTACACCCAGTCCAAAGGACCCCGTCGCAGGCGACGTCCATGGCTAACATAATATGCAGCCTCACTTTTAGCGACGAACCACGAGGGCTGAAGACTGACTAAACTTCAAGACAACGCTCTGCGATCATATTGCGTCCAAATAACTAGCGCTCTGGGACTTTGGTTAGACTTCAGGTTCGAATCCCAGCAGTGGCATAGATGTTTATTTGGGGTTCGGAATCCACGTTAAACAGTAGGCCCCTGTCTGTTTAGCCCTCATGTGCGCAAGATGACCGTAGAGCGACAAGCCAAACTAAATTGCGATCATATTAAACCGGGACCTATAATTTAAAGTTGATTCCAAACCACTACAAACATCCATGGCACCGCCGAAACCTGTGGCACCGAGCGCCTGAGCGCCAGACACTCGGCCATTCAGGCCCCATTATTTAGTTGTAGTGAGATTCTCTATCACGGATCCGGAAAACGTGGTCCAAATCCTTGAACCTTTCCAGAACCAGGCGTTACATAATCACGGGGACTGGGAAATCTACTCCTGTTCTTGCAATGCAGCTCATGGAACCTGTTCATGATTTTATTAAAGAAAAGCGATCTATTAGCATACAAGCTTGTGCGTTTATCCGGCAACTCTTTTTGGAGGAGCTATAAAAAATGAAATGTCTTGAAATCTTAAAACCCAAATTAGTTTACCCAGGCTGCTCCAAAGAGAATTTCATGCTTTGGAATTGAGCCAGAATTATCTAATTTCACCTCCTCCCATTGGACTTTTTGAATTTGAATATAAACCTTGATCTTATGAAATGAGTTGTTAAAAATGAAATAAGCGATTTATAATTAACATCTATTACAATGGAAACTATTGAGATTCGTTATACCCAGTGAATTGATGTGTGTCTGTACTGACGGTTCCATGTTTGACAGGTTTGGTTTTGTCTCTGAACGGTCATTTTGTGCATACGAGGGCTAAACAGACAGTTACCCACAGTTTAACGTGGATTCGAACCACTCACAAATATCCCATGCCACCGCCAGGTTCCAGACCCTGAAGCCTGAAGCCTGTGGTACCAAAGGCCAAAGGGGGCTGAAACTTGGCCATCAGGAAGGCGCGAGAGAGCGGAAGGTACTGTAGCGGTTGTCCATAGTGAGCTTTATAATTTCTATTCTATTTACCTGTGGGCCTCTTACTACTCTTTTGACGGCGAAATGGAAACTATGGCTGTGTTTGAGAGAGCGAGAGGTACTGTAGCGGTTTTGTCCATAGTGAGAGCTTTTTATAATTTCTATATTTACCTGTGGGCCTCTTCACTCTTTTGACGGCGAAATGGGAAACTATGGCTGTGTTTGAAACCAAAAGAGAGAGGTACTGCTCCAGCGGTTGTCCATAGTATTGAGCTTTATAATTTCTATTTACCTGTCTGGGCCTACTCTCTTTTTGACGGCGAAATGGAAACAGCAATACGTAG
>BPLR01013379.1:0-43019 GCA_021605095.1 Caerostris extrusa | reverse complement strand
GGAATATACAAAGGCTTTTTATACAAAGTCCTGTTGTATTACAGTTTTTGAACAATTTATAATATTTTTCGATATTGGAGAAGTAAAAATATATAACAAATTAAGTATTACTTATTGATTAGCTGTGAAAAAATTGTTCGTTTCAAAAATTAAGAAATCGAAAAATAAATCATTAACTTTTAATTTTGTGAATTTTTATAAATCTAATATAAATATACAGTCAAATTCTTTTCATTTGCTGAATCCAGATTTGCATCAACTAATTTGATGAACTCCAGAAGAAAACGTCAGTTTTGTTTGCATATTTTTTTAATGTTTATTCTTTTCACCAACAAAATACTAAGTTCAACAACTAGAAGAAACGTTTCATGATCACTAACACCTTTCGGGCATGAATATTGAGTATAAACGCAATATATGCATTGAGGAGTAGAAATACAATATATACAGAGCATGAATACAATGTACCTTGAGCACAAGTACAATATACCTTGAGGCACAAAATTTTAATATATACCTTGAGGCACAAGTACAATATATATACCTTGAGCTCAAGTGCAATACCTTGAGCATAAATACAATAATTTACAAAAATTTAACTTGTAAAATAAATTCTTGCAAATAGATAATATATGGTTAGTGATGCGATTGGTACCAGAATGTATGATTTCTGAGAGTTTTTTTTTTTCTTTTTTTTTTTACCCCCCCCGAGAAGCAGCAGGTTATTCTTAAAACTTTTGACGACTCTTCATCTTTTTCTTAGTTATTTATATGAGCAATTTCTTGGCATGCAAAAATTAGACAATTATGAATCAGCAATAAAATCATAATGATTAGATGTATTAAACTATAATAATGTGTAAAGTAAATTCAACAATAAAGATATTAAGAAGTTTTTCTGGTACATCTTAAAAACAGCAGAAAAAATGTAATACATGATCAACAAATTTAACTTTTCTGTGTTAAGAATTAGAGATGGAATATTTTGCTCTCATTTCAAATTTTCAAAGTATTTTTCTAACGGATAAGGTGTTTGCAATATGAAATTGAAATTCATATTGTTGTAACGTAAAAATAATTTTTGTTTAATTTACTTTCATGTATTAATCAAAATCAAAATGCAGTTTTCAACAGTTTACTGTATTTTCTTGATGATCATCCCTTTTTAGCAATAGTCAAGCATATCTGAATCCATTTTCCCTTATAACATGCATTTTCATTATTGAAAATATCTTGGTGGAATCGCTCACCCTTTCGTTGCTCACAATGGCAAATTTTCGGGATAGAAGTCCAAATTTTTGTGGACATGTAACATTTCAGAGCTTCATAATTTTGAAGGTTCTAAAACTAGTTCTCCATAGTTCTCAGTTTTCTCGCCCACAAATTCAGTTACATTTAAGAAATTTCATGCAGCTGTTTCAATACCATTCAAATTTTCGATCATGGTTCTTCATAAGATCTTTATGTTAGCCTCTCACTGTTCCTAGGAAATTTGTTCTTTAAGCTCTGGGAAGCCTGGACCACTTTTATCCATCACTTAACAAAACTTTTGTTATTACGCGTTTGATTAATATGCAAGGGAGGGGTAATATATGAGAGTTAAATAAATTGATTGGTAGTTACGTTTTTCTCAGGTAATCAATTTCTTTTAGTCCATTGCTTCTTCCCAAAGGATTTTTATGATCTCTCTGTATCTCCCTCGCATAAAAGCAGTTTAATGCAATTTTCCTTGTTGAAACCTAATATAAGTGCTTCAATTTTCAAATCATCGCATATAATCTAAGAATACCGTTGTTGTATCTTCGATAACAATGTCTTCGTAATATTCTCTTCTTTCCTTATGAGCTGCTTTCAGGAAGAGGAATGGAGTTTTTTACATTTCTCATTTACCAATATAACACGGAATTGTGAAGAATTACGTAAAACAGCCTACATTCTTTAGAATCACCACAGTGCTGCCTAACTCATTCAGTAATTAATCAACATCAGTACAATATACTAAATTGCTTTTGCAGGAGCAATCGTTGGAGGAACTTGTACCTATCGGCGATAAGAAGAAATTACGAGAGTGTTCTTCTCGGGAGATTTCAACTCTTTAATCTGAGCGTCAACAATTCTGCTTCTAACGCGACGAAGTTTAGATCACCACGTGAACTAAAATCATTGATTCAGACTGATCATTATATTGTTGAGAAGTTTCACCAAAATCTGGGTCTTCCAATATCGTCTTTTTCACGGCGGTTTAACTGTAAATTTTTCATAGCCAGAGTTTTCCAGACTATAAACTCAAATTTTGATGTGGCATTGGAATTAAAAGTTCAGTCAATGAGTAAAAAAAGGCCTAACTAGCAGGAAGAAGGTTTGGATAATTGGCTGAGTCTTTCCTTGCTATTCCAGCAATTTTGCAATGCAGAAATAACAGTCAATGGAGTGGTCCTTTACAAGTAACTTCGGCTTTCCGTTAAAAATAGCCACAATGAAATGCTACACAAGACGCACAGCAAATATGAGAGGGGTCCTTAGGTATTTGTCCTGATCATCCGTTTGACACCCCAAAAAGTAAATTCTAAGTGCCCTTTTAATTAAAGAATATTTCCTCCTTTTGGGACTTTAAAGCTAGTTCACAAACACATAACAAGAAATTGTTTGGATGATTTTTCTGAGCAATTTCGAGGATATTTCAAGTAGCAAAAATTCAAAATAAAGCATTCACGTATAGAAATAAACACAAATAAAAGGCGAGTAGTTCACTGTCAATTAATATAAGCCCTTTATAACTCGACATAAGCGGAACTGACTCAACAAGCAGCTCCGAGATTATCAAGTTGACTAGACTTTGTTTTTACAGATTTGTTTCATCGTATTTGATATCTTTATCAAAATTATATTATCATACATTATATGCAACCACCTTCTTTTAATAAAACAGCAAGCAAATAGATTTTTAACAGGGGTTATTTTTGCCACATAAGAATTCCGTAATTGGTACGTCTTTTCCATATCAACAAGACATTAAAATATGCAAAAAACTTAATACGTCCGTATCAACTTTGTGTTTATATTGCATATGTATTTAGCATATACAAAAGTACATAATCCACAGTTAACAAAATTATACTCGACCAGTGATATTTAGTTTGATATCTCGGCCAGTTTTATAAATAACATTTGTTCTTGTATTCCGTGGTTATACAGATTGAATTAAAAACACATAGTATTTTTCAAAAAGATTATACCAAAACCAAAATTTCAAAACCAAATTTTTAACTCTTATCGAGATTAAGGAAAAATAAAATAAACTGCTTACTATGTTGTAATTTATCAACATACAAAAATAAATATATTTTCAGATTATTAACATCAAACTGTTATAAAGAAAGACATTTAAAATACGAAACGTTTTTTTTTTTTTTAAATAAACAAGTAGTAAAAGTAAATTAATAGCATTAGTTAAAAGCATTATTAATTTAAAATAAAATATAAGGCAACAATAACTTTTAAAAATATTTATAGACGGCACCTTTGATGATATTGATATACATATACTTTAATAATATCATATTTTATAATATAATCTGGATACATATACGTTATGTATTCATCTTTTAAATGTATTATTACCCACACACCTTTAACCAAGAGGGATAGCCCAGTTTTCATCGAATCCTTTTGGAATTTGCCACCCAGGTGTAGTTCCCATTACTGTTTGCATCCACCTTTAAAATGACCAATTTGGAAACATAGTCATCCGTTTTACGAATGGAAATTTCTTGTCCATCCTTCAGTAATTCACCATCTTTGAACCACGGAATTCGAAAAGGCATCTCCATGTAAGACATTACATTGCATTGAAGTCTCTCTCATGCCTAACTCAATTCGTTAGAAAAATGAAAAGATTTAATTTTTTAGGTCGCCAAGACCTAAGAAATACGAAAAAGAATGTTGTTCAAATGAATGAAATGTTTAATCAATTTTGAAATTTTAAAAAAAAAATCAAGTGAGTAGTGTAAAAATTAATTGCTAACTAAAAAACTATTGTTATTATTCTTTAATACTGGAAATCAAAAGGTTAAAATTTTGAAGTTAAGAAACAATATTTTGTAAATAAAAGCAGACTTTTAAATTAAAGACGTATTTGAAGTGATTTTTCTAAGGAATAAAATTTTGCAAACTATTTTTTTTAACAAAATAATAGTGGCAAAATTAAATAACATACAATAAGTCATAGAATACTTCCTATTTTTTGATAAACAGTACTAAGTTATATACATTAAATAACATCTGATCAATAATAATGGAATCTCTACATTCATAAGCATTTTTGAAAAATTATTTATTTATACAGATATGATATAATAATATTTTTTAGAGAAAATAGTTTTATAATTTAATAACTGTTTATTTTTGATAAAAAGTTTCTAGTTATCCTCATAGATTAAAAAAAGAAACAAAAAATAAAAATAATAATTGTTAGCAAGGGGTTAGAATGTGAAATAAATGGAAAAAGTTTTGAAAGAATAGCGTAAGATGTTTACTGGTTCATTTTATTTTGTTGTTTTTCTTTGTGTGCGAATTAAAATATAGTTTTACGTAGCAACAAAATTCCATACGTTATAAAATAATTATTAAAAGTAAATAATAAAACGCATAGTAGCTACTGAAATCTTCCCAATTTCAAGTGTGAACATGCTACGATATGGGACTATACCTATTTTCAAAAATCCAAGAAATTTATGAAGCACTTGTTCAGAATACAAAAGAATTACAAATTCAATGTCATGGGAATATATCAAACTTTTGATAACTTATAACTTCACTTCACATAGCTACTTCTTCAAAAATTATAAGAAATATTAATAAAATTCAATAGCTACGAGAATATACCAAAGTTTCATTGTTTCAAAAGTTTTATATTGTTTCATTTCCATATGCTGTCGCTATTCGGGTCATATTGTTAGTTATTCTTGTTATAATGTTGCTATAATATACTGTTATATTATATTTATATTGGTACTGTTGTTATATTTGGATATATACTGACTTTTTGCTAAAGCTTTTATTTTTCGGCAAATTGTCGACTTACGATACGGAATTTTATTTTCCCTACCCATTTTTTGATAATGTCACGGATCCCTATCAGGACAACATCGTGTTCACACATGACAATAATAAAAAAAGGTAGTTTTTTAAATTTTTTATTAACTGAATACTAAAATGAGTTATTAGTAAATAAATTTTTCAATAAATTAAAAATTTTTACTAATCATTGTTTATCATACAAAAAAAAACTTTTTTAACTGATTTATAGTAGCAATAATTTTCAATTTTAAAATTAAACATAAAAAAATTTTTTTTGTTTTTCTCGAAAATATCTACATTCCCATGATCTTAAAAAAAACATCTTTGCTTAATTCTGTATTGATTTTTGAGCAAAATTCAAAACATAAATTATAGCTTTCTCCAGATATATCAAAAACTCTCTTATTAATAAATTTTTTCACAGTATATAAAAAATTAGTTACAGACATGTTGGTTTTACCTGCTGAAACGAAACTGGAAATAGAACAGAAGAACGATAACGAATCGACAACAAACACATCATCGTACACAGCCTCAACACCTTTTACTCCAAAATAGTAGTCAAATGTTGTAAAACTCAGACGATACAAAACGGTAATAAAAAAGGAAATAAAATATAATTTTTAAAAAATATTATACAAAATATCCCTAATATTTAGTATTTAAATATCATCAACAAACAAAACCTGAAATAAAACTGCTTTCGTATTCTTCGTCTACTTTGCTCTATACTGATTAAAATGGACTTCAGAATACAGAAGGCAAAATAAAAATCCAGTAACAGGATACTAGCGCCACACAGCGGCAGTAGAAATGTTAATGAAAAGATATATAATATTTCAGTATACTCTCGAACTCAAAAGTGAGTACCACGATGAAATGATGAACAGCGCACATCAAACATTTCTTATTAAAATACTATCGTGTATTATTCAGATACAAATTTCTTGGTGAAATCATTAGTTTATTTTTAATTCATTTCATAACTCTGTAATAATGTATAGTATAGCAATATATAATCAGTGTTATTATAATACTTATTTTTTTCCATAAAATACACCAAAAAATTAAATTCAGAATACACGGATTTGCAAAACTCTTAGAATCTAAAATCAATCACAATCAAATTATTCATCTCTCAAAAAAATGTTTGTTATCTATTTATATACAAACAAGTGAACTAATGAAAAAAGTAAACAATGAAAAATAAGCATATAATTATGTACTTAAATACCATTCATTGTACAATATGAAAAATATCTCATTTGCCATCATTTGTTCATATATTCGCATACATGTTAAGTGCTTCACATAAAAACATCGTATTTGGAAATAATTTAAGATATTGATCTTAACGCAATATTCTATATATGTTCGTACATAAGAAATATTCTATATGTCCGTTAAAAGATTCACTTATTAGAAAAGAAAAACAACATGCAACATCATCATCATTGAACAATAGCCCTATGTAGGCCAAGGCCGTCTGCCTAATGACAGATTTCTAAACAAGACATGTTTTATTTTTTTACGGGGCATTTCAAATGTAAATATACAATTTCAAAATATCATGTCAAATATATTTTTATAATGAATACTTCATTTTCAATAAATAAAATTGAATGAACAATTGCTAAATTTTAATTTTATATACTATACCATTTCAAATTGTAAAATTGAAAATGCTTTTATAAAATCAATCTAAAATCAAAATTGCCAATAAAAATAAATATACATATATGTATGGGGAAATATGTAATTCTGATTCGTTTATTTTTAAACATTTAGTATATTTTAAAGCTGTTTTACATGTAAAATAGTTTTTGACAATATTTAACATTAAGAAGGAATCTTAGTTTTTATTTTATCAAAAAGAAAGAGCTTCAGATATATAAGATATTTGTTTCTTTGTAGATATTTCAAACAAACGAATTAGCTATTAATTCAATTCAAAAGTTATTCATTTCAAGCACTTACAGACAGTTTATGTCTTTAGGTACATCAGAAACATTACAAAATAAAAAACATCAGCATAAATTTCAATACATAAAAATCAGCCTTTTCTTAGAAAATAATAAATCAATCTCATATTCGTAAGTACTTGAAACTGAAACAAACAGAGAGAACTGTCGATTACAAAAGTTATATATTCTCGAGTAAATCTATAGTTTATAAACATCAACGATAACCAGAGCGGAAAAATACATTTTCAAGAGAATAAAATAAACAGAGGCATAACTACAATAAACATAAAATTTCAACATAGGAAAATCAATTTTTTAAATATTTGCACGCCAATTGCAAAGAATATAATAAAACTCAGATTCACGGAGCTGGATAAGTCGTGTTGTCGTTGTTAATTTCATGGATAAAGTCGCTGTAAAATACAAACCTTTACTGATAGAACGGCTGAGTTTCTCATCAAATCCATTCGAGTTGATACCCTACAAGCATAATTGCCATTACTGTCAGCATCTACTTTAGAGATAACTAGGTAAGATGTGAAATCATCTGTTTTACGAATGGAGACACTACGTACATCCAGCAATGACTTTGATAATTACAATAAACTAAAATTGGTTATTATAACAGAAAACAAATTTTATGTAGTAATGCACGCTAATTTTAACTACATGCTAATTAATACAAACTTTCACAGAACTTTGATGATAAGTCGTGATGCAAATACAAACCTTTTTACTGAAAGAATGGCTGATTTCTCATCCAATCCATTCGAGTTAGATACTCTACACGTATAATTGCCATTACTGTCAGCATCTACTTTAGAGATAACTAGGTTAGATGTGAAATCATCTGTCTTACGGATGGAGACACTACGTACATCCAACAATGACTTTCCGTCTTTTAACCACGAAAACTCGAATGGAGGATCACCGTACACGATGGCACAATGTACTGACTCACGCATTCCCAGGTTTAGATCTGCAGTGAAATGGAATGGCTTGATTTTTGGCGCACCAGAATCTAAGAAAAAAATTCAAAAATTCGATAGAAGAAATTATCATTAAAAATAGTCTTGTTTACTCATACAAACATTTTTATCAAGAGTCTTATCATGGTTACTATACTTTTGGGGGCAGGGAAGAAAAATTAATTTCAAATAAATGATAACAAATAATTGAACAAATAAATAATGTGATCAAAAGCAGCTTTAAAAACTTTGGAATAAAGAAAAAAGAATAGTTGAAAGAAAATGGTTTAATTCATCACAAACACGGGATTCTATTTTATAATTAATGATTTCAAAAACTAAAGACAAGTTATATTTTATTTTATATTTAATAATTCGGTTGAGAATAAATTCAACAAAATTTTTTTAAATTTTCAATCACTTTTAACTGATTCCTGCCATTTCACTGAAATAATCATTAGATGCAACATTTTATGCTTTATAAATATAGCTAATATTGCTAAAACAAACACAAAATGTAAAATTCGTTGAAATTTATATTAGGTACAGCACGTTTATGCTTTATGAAATATAGTTAATACTATAAAATTAAATACAAAATAATATTTATTTCAATGTTTTTTGTCATTTGTTATATCTTCTTATTGATTGATTCTTTCTAATAATATAAAAATTGCTTAAATGTCAAGAAATTCTGCATTTACTGAACAATATATGTCTGAAATTCACACATAAATACAAAATCACAAAATACATCGTGCTTTTTTTAATTTTATTTTATTAATGACAAATTCATTGTTCATAAAATAATTCAAAGTGCTCTGTGTAAAAAAAAAGTTTAAAAATTTATAATTTTCTTGAGTTATGCTGAATAATTTAATTTCATTATTTTATTAAATATGCTTTCTCATATTATACTATTTATAAACTTTAAAAACAGTCTTAAAGTGTCAATATTATAATGAATTTATTTAAATGTTTGATATTCATGAACGAAAAACTATCATTATTTATTTTTGCAACATGTAAATTTTCTTGCATTTAGTTAATTAAATAGCTCTTTAAACAGAATTAAATTCAATAAAAAAATTTTAGCATTTTTCCCTCAGCATAAGTACAAAAACTGGTAAAAAATTTTATTAATAACGTGGAAAAAGTTTTTAAGCAGATACAAAAAAAACAATGTAATTTTATTAATTTTGTCCCAATTTATAGTTTACATAATAAATAAATCTATATATTAAAAAAATCAGCACTCACCTCCAGAAATGATGCTTAAAGTGAAGCTGAACACAAGCGATCTTGTTAATAGGCGCATCTTTTTGCAATTATCCAAGGCACTTTTGCAGAACTTACACGACAAAAACATACGTCTTACATAAATCAGAAAATATATTTTATTTATAAAATTCTCAAATCTTTCAAGAAACAAGAAATGTAAAGATCTGAACAAGAAATGTAGAACATCAAAACACCCTTACAGCTTGTTTACACCTATCGAAAAAATGGTTGAAGTACAAAACCCGAAACAAATTCTGTTTCATCGGATACAGGATACTAGCGCCACATAGGGGCATAAAATATTATTAAAAGATTTAAAACATATTACGAAAACACCGCACTCTCGAACCCATTGTGAGTTCCGATGAACAACACACTCTTTTTGAAAAAAAAATTTTATGTAGTTATAATCTGAAAAATGCAGATTGATTTGATTTCTTTGCACAAATTATATATGTAATTTCATTATTAAGTTTTTACCTCGAAATTTCAACCAAATTATTCAATAAATGGATGTTATTCATTAAAATCCATTTATATATAATAACGATATTCATTCAAAACGAAGTGCTTTTGTCACTAAGACTTTTCAACAAGTAATAAAAAGACATAATGAGAATATCTGAACGTTTCATATAATTTTAAAACACTGAATGAAAAATATATTCGGTTATTAAGTAAAAATTACATGCAGATTTCACCATAAAATGGAAATCTTAATATATTTGAAATAATTTATTAGAAATCTAAAATCTTAAATCATATCATCCTTTCTTGATACCAAGTGGAAATCTTCGTTGTTTGTCTTTGGAATATGAGTGCTTTAAACACAAGTGGAAAACATATCATTTTGGGTTTTTTTACAAAAAAGAACATATCATTGTTTTTTTGTACAAAAATGCTACCTATTTTTCTTATGTCCCACATCACCAAAGTACTCTTATTTTGAATTGCATTGGTATTTAAAAAAAGAGCTTCTTCTTATACTTCTAAGAAATTATCGGAAATGATCCAATCATTCTTGTTTAAACAATTTGGACTAGATTATCAAGTACAAGTTTGAGTGATTTAAAACATATTAAGAAAACACCGCACTCTCGAACCCATTGCAGTACATGTTTGAATGAATTTTGGCCTCATTGAGCAAGTTCACCAAGCTTCCAATTTGGTTAGAGTTCTATGACATGATACTTAACTATCGTTGGAAATCTACTTTAAATCAGATTCCACAGACGGATGGTCTGGTTGGAAGATCGTTGGTCGAACAAGACATAAACGCCAGCTAATCAGAAGAGATTCCACATGAGATTCCCCAAGATTCCGTATGTCGCTTTTAGAGAATTTTTTGTAACTTTGTTGTGCAAAACTTTCGGGACTTAAAGAAGCCTTTAACCAATTAGAAACCTGGATGTATGTGGCAGAGGTGAGAAATCCCAGTTTTCATATGAGCCAGTTAAGCTCGAATCTTTTCTCAGTATGAATACGGATTTAGGCGATAGTATTCTGTCTTAAAGTAACAGAACTCGGATCAAAGTATATCTTCTTTTACCTTCTGTCTTAATTTTCGTTGTAAAAATATATATCTCAAAAGTTACTTCAAGTTTCATATCAAAAATGTAATGGTTAACAGGTAAGTTTATTAAGATGCATAAAATACACTATATCATAAACTGATATACAAACTATACGAACATAAATAAAATATGAAAAATACATATTCGAGATTTACAGGGCAAATAACTGAACATTTGCGTATACATAACAAGAAAAAAAAATAAAATAACATTAGTGAGAACAGTAATAGTAATGATGATATTAATATCAATAACGTTTTTTTGAATAATAATAATTGAAAATAAATGCATAACTATCGTAAAAAAATTATCACTAATACATTCTTTTAAAAAATTTCGTGAAAACAGTTTTCTTTCTACGCAGTACTAATAATTAACACTTTTAAATCTATTTAACATATTCCGAAAATAATGTGGAATGGATGAAATTCTTTGTCACTAATCAAGATTGATTTAGTGGTATGCTATAAAAAATGGACAACGTTTTAATTACTGTTTGAATATATATTGATTTATATGTATATATACATCAGTTTAATTTTCATTTATAAGATATAGATTAAAAGTTTTAGAAAATATAGATTAAGGAGTATACCAAGTTGAATATGAAGTAATTTGTATAAAAACTTTTACGAAACAAGATTGGTGACTAAGCACCCATTCTACAAGCAACACTGTTTTTAAACATTATTACAAATAAATATATTTAAAGAAAATAAAATTTTAAAAACAAAATTCATAAGACGCCCAACTTTTTATAAAAATAAGCCTGTATAATGTAGGAATTAACTGTCCAAACATAAGGTAAAATACCACCTTTCTTACATGCATTCATGCACATTAAGAAAAAAAGAGCCGTAATAACCATTGCTCATTATATGCTCCAAAATTTGAAATTTTTCTTAAAATAGTCATAAACAATAAAAATATCTAAGATATAAAAGCATAAGGACAGAGGGGAATATCCAGTAAAATTATTTTAAAAGCAGGTAGATGCCAAGTATACATATATAATTATGTGTATGTGTAACATTTTTGTTTGGATTCAGGGTCTGTGTTATTATTCTAACATCTATACATCATACAAACTGAAATACTTTTATTTTTAAATATTTGATTGCATAGACCTACCCTTTACAGATAGGACAGCGGATTTTTTGATCGAAACCCACTGAATTAGTGACTTTACAAAGTGTAATTGCCATTGCTGTCTGCATTCACTTTTGAAATGATTAGATTCGACATGAATCATCCGTCTTTCTGTACGAGATGTCTCTGGAATCTATCAAGGGTTGCCGTCTTTGAACCATAAGAATTCGAAAGGTGGATCTCCGTAAGTGACAGCGCAATTCACAACTTCTCTCATTCCTAATTCTATATCGTTTGAAAACTGGAATGATTTCAGCTTTGGCGCACGGGAATCTGAAAAAAAAAATAAGTACATGTGCATTTTTTATTTAAAGAATTACATATAAATTCCTAACAATGTCATTATCGTAAAAAATAATATTTAATGCCTTATATTTTTAGATTTATATCAAGCCCATAAATAAACTTTTGACTACAAGAATAAAAATTTGTTTTAGTTGTAGAAAATCTACTATAGTTGTAGCAATCAAGAGAGAATAGTTAAAATTAGTAATTTTGAGTACTGGCTCTTTCTTGTAAAAAAAACTGATTAAATCACCTAGAGAGCATTCAAACCAAACCAATTTGCTCGATTGTGTCCTATGATAAAGTATGCTGCTAGCATGAAGGAGGACTGTATCCGCTGGCAGTTATCTTTCGCAGTCTCTGTTTTCTGAACAAAAAGAGACTTGATGCGACTTGTAACAGTATAAATAAATGTTTTGTAAGTCAATCTGAATGATGTGAATATTTGGGCTTTTTCTGATACGATACATAAGTACGGGTCAGGTGCCCTTGAAAGTCTTTCCGGCTGTGATTACTCGTCTATCGGTAGATTTTTCATGCCATGCATGAATGGAATACAGTAGAACCTCTTTAAGTCGAATCTCAATAAGTCGAAAACCTCCAAAACTCGAAAAAAATTTGTTCCTTCCATTCAAGCCCCAAAATCTCCATTACTCGAAATTTCAACCCTCTATTTATCAGAAATAATTAGTCAATCCCCTCACAAGCCATTTTTGGTATATATTTTCCTCCGTAACTTGAAAAAAAAAATTGGACCTCTATCTAGAACATTAGCAATGTTTGATTTCACAACCTTTACAACTCGATCATTTGAAACTAATTACCTCTATAACTCGAAGAAAAATAAGTTACCGACTTTAAGGATTTGCCGACAATGCACGTCATTCTTTCTTAGAAAACAATGTATGAGTATACAGTAAATAGAATAACCAATTCTATGAAATATTCTTATTATAATTCTTATAATTGCTATTGATTTCATTTGAACTCTAACAAATAAACATGTTTATTACCTCTGTAACTTGAATTTTAATTTATTTTAACTCTCTAACTCAAAATAAGTTAAAAAAGAATCTAAACATCTACAAGTCAAATATTTCCTTACAAAATCCGCGTAAGTCGAAACCCTCCATAAGTCGAAAACTATATAAATCGAATTATTTGGCGTCTCGCTTGACGTTCGACTTACAGAGGTTCTACTGTACAAGATTTATCGATGTCTATATAGTTTTTCTTTTTCCCTTTTTGTAATTTGAAGAAAATTCTTCGTCAGCTTTATTAAAATGTTTTAAATAGTAGTAAGTTATCAATCTAGAAAACAGAAAGATATAACTAGGATGGCATTAATTCGGCATTATTCTAGATAAAGCATAAATCAGGCAAAGATACTATACTAAGTAATGTTCTCTTCTCGTTTTAGAACAACAAATTTGGGCAATTATCTATAGAAACATTTAATTAAATATCTACAAATTATTCTTAAATTAACTATTAGCATTATGGATATATTTGTCTTATAATGCAATCATATTTTTAATACAGCCCTTGAACCTCTGATAAATTGTTCGAAATTCTCAACATAGTATTGCATTATCAATAAAAATATTCTGAATACTGATTATACTACTTCACGATTGACTTAGTAATATTTTAAAGAATTTGTACAAGTTGAGATTTAATGAAAGTCAAATAATTAGCCTCAAAAATGTATTTCTTTATAACAGAAAAGTTTAATAATGAGAAAAGGTTTATTGACTTATTAGTTATCATGAAGTTCTACGTATTAGTTGCAAAATATTGGTGTTGCAAATCTTTTTAAAGATTTTCAAAAGTAAACTTTTATATATCTTTGGTATAAAAACTTCTATATCTTTGCTATAAAAACTCGATGTAGCAATAAATAATATACACCCGTGGAAATTTCAACTAAATATATCATTTCAAAAATTATACATGACAATTGATATGTTCCTAGGTAGGGAAATGAAGAATACATTATTATGTTTATAGAAAATTTAATTTGTTTTATAACAAGAAACTTTCGTTTTAAAAACTTTTCAAATTATTTAAGAATAATGCAAAATATATTTAACAAAACGAATTGAATATTGTTAAATTTAGAGATTTATGGTAAATTTTTAAGTCTTCCAAAATATAATGAATGTAAAAAATAATATTTTAATATTAATTTTTATAGATATTATACTAAATTGGTGGAAAGTAGACATTTAGTGATTATTTATTTACAATTAAAAAGGAATTCATAGGAATTTCAGTTAATATCATTATATAAAATGTAATTAAATTTTGAGATTTTAAATATTGAACTAAATTTTGTGAGAAATATGTATATTTTCTACTTTTTACATTTTGATTTGTTAAATATGAGACATATTTAAAAGAGAAATTGTGACTTTTTACATAAAACACACTTACATTAAGTGAAATCAAATACTAATTTGAATATTTTTAAATATTTCAATCAAAACTAAAATTTTATTTAATTTTTCATTGAAATCAGCATTATATTTACTTTATCAATGCATCATTTTATTATATGGTAAAATTCTTTCAGTATAATGAGAGTAATACTATTATATTTTATTTTCGAATGAGTCAATTTAGTTGAACAAAGAAAAGTAAACAATTAATTTTATTTACGAATAAATACATTAGGAAAACTATTACATTATTTATACTTAGTATTACATTTAATAATAATGTATCATTAATTAACTATTAATTATCACTGCTATTACATAATTTTTATTAATTTATTACAGTATTTTCTGAAAAATACTAGTTATAATAAAAGATAATATTTTTATTCAACTTGTGCAACGAAGATAAAAAACAATTTTAGTTTTCGTGACACAAAAACGTGAATTCCTTTTTAATTTATAGTATAGAGTTTAAATGAATTTAACCAAACATATGGGTTTTTTTTTTTTTTTTTTTTCATCTATGACAACTAAGAATATTTCCGCATTATTATTATGAAAAGTAAAATAGCCGTTTTTGTGCTAGTTATATCACACTATATAGTAAACAATATGTGAAAATGACGAGAAGCAAGCACTTGCCATCATCTTCAGCATTATATATACAATAAAATTTTAAGAAAATATCACAAATATTGAAAAAAACTTTCACTTACCAACCAACATAAATTGCACAACGAGTAGCAGCAATGCCGAAGTGTTCAGTAATAACGCCATCTTCTTCATCTACAACTGTTTCTTTTCAAGTATAAATAAAAACACGTCAAAATTTTAGAACAATTTTACTATTAAAAAGACACAAATGTACGTCACCTTGTCATGAAAATTTTTAATTGCGTTATACACTTTTAAATTCAGTGGACTTCTTGACAGACCTAACTGCTCAGTTGCACTGAATGTGTATCTACTACACAGAATCCTTGTTACTCATGATGTATGCTATGAAATACAGCATCCAACATGGAACACTAGCGCCACATAGGGGTTAAAAATGAAAAGAGAAATTCATGAATAGATTAACAATACAAATAATTTTTCCGATAATAATGGTTTAAAAATAAATAATGATAACACGAAAAAAATTTGTGCAAATTATTTTCCAAGATTGATAAAATATCGTAATTAATTTGTCAAAGCATTATTTTACGAAGTTTGAATAACGAACGACAGAAACGTTTCATATTGTATTGCCTCTTTAGAGTATCTTAGAGTAATAATGCATGGTTTTCTCAACAATTAACAAATAAAATTATTTTACAGTTCACCACTTTCGAAAATACTCAATGTATAATCTAAAAATAACTAACAATATTAAATGTACTTCAATTATATTAAAAGAATTTCCGATCATCTTCCCAACAGTGAAACAGGAAAGAAGATATAATGAATATACCTCTTAAGCAAATTATTACTTATATAAATCTATAAATAAAATAATTTTTAAGACAAATGAACAGTCATGTGATATTGAATGTATTAAGTCTTCATCTAAATTTTACAAAGTTTTCCACTACGGCTCAATTCTTATTTCATGTCGATTTTGTTTCAATACGCCAACATCAAATTATTATACTTAACAATATTATTCGGATATATAAGAAAATTCGGATATATAAGAATATTCGGATATATAACAAGATTGTTTTACAGCTCTCTACTTTTTTTTAAAATAATCAATGTATAATCTAAAATAATGTACAGTATTAAACAATTATACAAAAACATTTTCGATCATTTTCCCGAAAATGAAATGGGAAAGTGGATTTAATGAATGTACATCTTAAGCAAATTATTGCTTATACAAATCTTTAAATAAAGTAGTGTTTTAAGACAGTCCTGAAATATTGAATTTATTAAATCTTCAACTAAATTTTACAAAGTTTGTCACTAAGGCTTCAATCCTTATTTCATGTTTAATAATTTTGTTCCAATATGTCAACATTAAATTATTATACTTAATAATATTATTCGGTTTACATTTCATTGCTATCACCTTAATGTTTCAAATGCAAAAAAATAATTTTTTTTAATAAAACATAGATTTTTAATAAACTTTTTTTAAAACAAAAAAACACAATAAATAGAAATGAGTGATCCTTGAATTGTTATTTAGTAAATTGAATCGAAATTATTAAATTAAAATATATTGATTTAATAAATTCCGAAAGGTATTTTTATTGAAAACTTTTCCTGTATCATATGCGTAAAATAAAAAAAATGATATACGTAATTGAAAGCCCTCAATCTTCACAGCAAACTTAGATAAAAAAAAAGTCTTGAAAACACTCAAGAAAAAGGAATTCATTGAAAAATATAAATCGCAAATTAAAGTAGAATTCCTTTCCCATTATAAATAAGAACAAATATTTTTCAATGTTCATATTTCTTTTCAATGAAAATTTCAGTGTTTATAAGAAAATTCTGTATAAAAAAAATAGAAAAACTTTCCTTGTCTCAAAGGAAAAGGATCTAATTTGATTTTTTTATTTTAGACTTAGATTTACCCAAAGAATTACATTGTGAATAAAATATCATATGAATATGAAAGATGCTCTAGAGTGCCTGTTTCAATTTTAATACATTTATAATATTTATAGACAGACATCAAAGACCTGCTTCATAAGATTCTTTTTTTTTTTACTCATATTTGATTGCATTCATGCATAGTTAGCCGGTATAGTGGAATACTATCAACTTTCAAAAATTAGATTGAATATATTTCATTTGCAAACTGAAACAAACATACTAACAATCATCTACATATTATTAAAAACAAAAAAACAAGTTTAAGTATATGATTTTGAAAACACGAAAGTGCATTAATTTTCATTCATTCATAATATCAACACAATAAAAAAAAAAACAGTTTCGAAAAAATGAAAATCATTATTTTATTTTTCATTCTTGATCATTGAAAAATATCAAGACATTGAAGAAATAGGCAATTATAAACGGCTCCGTATGTAAAATATTAATAGAACTAGTCAACAATTTTAGGAAATGTTTCATTTGGAAAGAAAAAACTGCAATACACAGATCAGAACACTTTTAATATGGAATACAATATATTTTGTTAAAAGTTTTTAACATCTTGATGCTTACAATATTAAATTCAAACGATATTTTTCCAGTTACTTTTTAACATTTACGGAAAGTTAAAATACATACCTTGAACAGAAAGTACAGCTGACTTCTCATCAAATCCCGCTGTATTAGAAACTCGACAGGTGTAGTTGCCATTGCTATCTGCGTTCACCTTGGAAATCATCAAGGTAGACATGTAATTGCCTGTCTTGTGTATAGAAACATCTAGTGAATCGACAAGAGGACGTCCATCTTTTTAACCACGAAAACTCAAAGGGTGAATCGCCGGACATTACAGTGCATTGCACAGATTCTCTCATACCCAATTCCAAAACATTCGAAAAATGGAATGTTTTAATTTTAGGTCTCTCAGAATCTAAGGAATAATGGTCAGTGTTATTGATTTAGTGACAAAATTCATAATAATAATATAAAAATCAACATGAAAAGGAAGTGTGAGGCTACATAAATTCATTTTTTCATCATCAAATAAGCCTGTCATGTTTGTTTCATATATTTATTGTTTCATATTTATCTACTCCTATTTTAAAGAATAACTTCATATAAGATTGCCCCACTAGAAAAATCATGCTTAAAATGTAATTAAAAAATTTTTTTAAGTAAGAAGAATAAACTAACAAATGGTTGTTACAATTAGTTAATAATATTAAAATTTAATAACAAAAATAATTATGAATGTACTATCTAGAATTAGTAACATAAAAATATTTGTCGTATTTGAAAACTGAAATGAATTTTTTGTAATAACTTTGTCAAATTATTAAAATTTTAAGAAATGAAAAAAAAGGAACTGTAATGAAATTTAAAGATATTTATTTTAAAAGACAAAATAATATCACTAATTGTAAAATTTCCTCACTTCGTATTTGATAAAATTTAGATATAGGTGAAGGAAAAGAATAAAGAAAATGAACATCATACGAACATCATGCATCATGAAGAAACTAAACAACATACGAATATTATGCATCATGAAGAAAAATAACAACATACGAAAATCATGCATCATGAAAAAATTAACATTATACGAACACCATGCATCATGAGGAAAATTAACATCATAGGAACATCATGCATCATGAAGAAAATTAACATCATAGTTTAAAAGGCATTTAAAAAAATAATTCTGAAATACATAACATAATTTAATGTTTTTTAATACTTTGGACTTCCTACAGAAATATACTTTATTTAAATTTCAATACTTTAAAATTATAATTCAATCATTTTTATATTATAAATATAACAAAAATTTATTTTGACTGACAGCCAGAAATATTAACAAGGACGACTTTTTACTGATTCGATATAGTAACCAATGCTTTCATACTATTGATTAATTACATCAAAGATTATAAATGTATTATTAATCAATACATTAAATCAATCTATGAAAACAAATTATAAAATATAGTCCACATATTTACAAAGAATAATTTTATATATTTCATAAAATTATTATCTTCATTAAACAGAAATAACATGTGTTAATTTCTGTTTAATGAAGTTTGATCTAAAATTAATTTATTTAAATTAATTTAGCAATATAAATAAATAAAACTGAAATGAAAATAACCAAATTCAAAGAAAAAAAAATTATTAAAAAATACATGAATATTGAATACGACAACCGTAATGTTCTTTTTTTAAATTTTTATTATTTTCAAATTGTTAAAATTATATCAAATTAATTTTAAAAAAATGTACAAAAACTCCAATTACATTATATATTTCAAATTTATATGTCTTAAAAATATTTGGATGATTATAACTCTGTTGAATCTTGTCAAGGAACAAGTTTTTGAAGACTTGAAATCAATAATGTAATTTTGCAAGAAGAACGCTAGCACTTCGGTAGCATTTGCATTGCTAGCATTTTTTTAAGTTATGCAATTTTAAGATGCATTTTATAAGGATTCTATAAATTTAATGAAAAATATTTCATTTAATCTGTTTTATAGAAAAAAAAAAAAAGAAATATAAAACTGATATTTACTTACTTGCAAAGGTTATATCTGTAGTGAAGGAAGATGTAGTAATAAGCAGCACTATCCATCGAAACGCCATCGTCCTTTTTTTTTTTCATTTCAATCTTTATAACATTCAGTGCATATGAATATTTATCACTTTTATAATTGCTATGTGATATAGCAATACTCAAAGAAATACAAAAATAGTAAGAATTGAAAATTGAAGAGATTTACTGAAACGTCAGTATATCACCAGTATTTGCTTTGTTGTACAATAATGAGCTTGATGTTTAAGTCATTGGTTCAGTGGTACTATAATACTTATGACAGGACACTAGCGCCACATAGAGGGAAAAAATGTTACTAAAACTTTTTAAAAATTTTTCATACTCTCGAACCCAAAGCTAACTCATATTGATACACAGGTTATCAAAATCAAATTTTAATTTTTTTTTCTAAATCACCACCATTTGCTGATATCAAACTAAAAATTTTGTTAATGTTTTATGAATGAATGTTTTACCAAATTTGTCATTTTCGTAATTTCATTCCATATTTTTAATTAGATGGAGGTAAACATATGAATATGTAAACAAACATGTAAAATGCATATTACTCTGAATTTAATTTTTTGAAGCAATATATGTTTATTTTTTTCTTTCTAATATTTTTACTAGTATTTTCAATAAATGCATTCCCGTTTATAATGTTAAAGGGCTGAAAATATTACAAAAAAATTCGTAAATTTTTCACTATATTCTCGAACTTTTATTTAACAATTGATGAACATGTTTGATATTTCTTGGTAAATAAAAAACTCACTGTATTTCTACATTAAAATGCAAAGATTAATGATTAGTTTTACAAATCTAAGAAATTTTATTAAATTCCATCAATTTGTATTTTTTTAAAATTCATGCGTTATTTACAGCTTTTAATGAATTACAAATTAAAAAGGTTTCCCACAAAACAACAAACCTTCTCTGTATGGAACTCAAACAATTTCATTATTTAGTAATTTATTTTAAACCATTATGTTGTCACAAACAGACGGCAAATATTAGTAAAATCATTGTATTGTTAGTTAAATGAATAAGGTAATAACATTTTTAATTAGAACATTCGAATTTTTATGTTCTTTAAAAGGTGCTTTTCTACATAGGTTCAGTAATTTGTCCAAACATCATTTATTGCCTCAAAACCATCAAAAATCATTGATTTAGACATATTTTACGTCTTTTTCTTTTAATAAAATATTTGATTTCTCTAAAATAATAGTGTATAAAATATACATAATATAATAAACCTTTTTCAATATAGAAAATTGTATGGTAAGAAACATATATAAAGTAGTAAATTGTTGAAGGCGTAAAATAATGTATAAAATACATTATAAACATTGTAAATTCCCCACATTTTACTAATATTTTTTATCAAATTAACAATTTCAAAATGCAAAATAAAAATACTATACGATACATATTATTTAAATAAAATATTCCAAAATAAAGATAATTTACAAAGTAAAGAAAATTTAAACTGAGACCAAGCTGTTTTACAACAATACAAGAAATAATGAAAAATTTATATACGACTTTCTTCAAACATTTGAGTTGATAGAGCTTAAGATTTCACCACTTTATTTCACATTAACTGAAATCAGGAAATTTAAAAACTGTAATGTGGCAAACATATTTTTCAGTATTGATATTCGTATATATGTTAAAAATCCCCCTACCATAACACAATTTATGTCATACTATTCAAAAAAATATTCAAAGAAATTAAGTAATAATACAATACAACTCAGACGAATGCATTCCGTTTTTTGCTATATCAAAAACCGTATTCTTAATATTTCGTGTTAAGTTGAAACCCCATCAAATATAGCCTTGAAATATTAGAAACCCGAGAATGCGTCCAATGAAAAGGTATAAACAATTATAAATATTACTTACAAATATTATTCCTGATATTTGAAATAAGTTTTCTGTTAAAATCGTGATGCTGGAATTTAAAGAATATTTACTTTAGATTGCATGCAGAACACATATTAATTCCTATTTTATCTTAATCGGAACAAAGTGATAAAAATTCTTGTTAAATGAGGATTTTTATTAAATCATTATATTGATATCGCATATTAGTTACACAAAATTATATAGAAAGTTCTCGTAATATTCACCTTGTTACACTGAACTAGTTTTTAAATCTATAAAAGAAATGACCATATTAGATTAATACCTTTTTTAAAATAAATATAATCGCTTAAAATAGTTTATATAAAAAATATTTCTCTTTTTTTAAGTATAATTATACTTTATTACAATTATTAGCTATTATTTTGAGGTAAATGCGCTAGGAAATATAATATAATCTAATACAATTTGCTCCAAATAAATTAATGATTGCATCATGAAGTAAAATAATGGTTAACATATTCAAATTTAATATATTTTTAACTAAAAATCAAGTTAGTCATTATTGAGGAATAACATTTTTATAAGATATAAATCAAATTTCTTAATTTGAACAATCTGTCGATATCTAAATAAATAAGTTATCAACATATGAAAAATATTACACATGGAATTACAAAAATCATGATATTATTACACATGCAAGCACTTTTACCAAATTTAACTGCATCTGAAACCATTTATGTAAAATATACAAAAATTATTGTCAAAGATGTGGGATAATTCCATTTCACTGAAAGCCTCTTAGCAACTGGCATATGAAAATAATACATATTACAAATTATTGTAACATTAAAGCACAAATGTGAGATAATTTTAACTTACTGAAAGCCTCTTAGCAAATTACAAATTACAAGTTATTGCAACATTAAAGCACAAACCTTTTACTGAAAGAATAGCTGATTTTGCATCGGAACCTTTTATGTTGGTCACTTTGCATGTATAATTTCCATTGCTGTCTGCATCTATATTAGAAATAACCAGATTGGAATGATATTCATCCATTTTTCGAATGGATATACCTTGACCATCTTTTAAAAGTTGTCCATCTTTAAACCATGATAATTCGAATGGAGTGTCTCCGTAAAGAACTGTGCAGTGTACTGATTCTCGCATTCCTAACTCCAATTCATTGGAGAAATGGAATGACTTAATTTTAGGTTCACCAAAACCTAGGAACATGAAATAATTATTGCAACTATTATTTATTAATATTAAAAGAATAATTCAAGCTTTAAAGATAACACAGATAAAAATTAAAAATATTAATATGTAATATGATTATTTTATAAATTGCAGTTTTTATAGAGAGGAAGATAAAGAAAGAACTTATGTTAACTTTTAAATTAAGTTAAAAATATTCTAAAGTCATAAAGTTAACTTTTAATTTTATGACTTTAGAATATTTTTAAACAACAGTGTCTTTTTTTTTTTTATTATTTATGTTATTTTATTTTGATGTGTATTTATTTTAATTATCTTCGAATATTAATTTAAAAAAGAAGTCAAGAAAATTAATATAACAATCTATTCATTATGAATTATAATTAATTATAAGTCATTCAGTAAAAGTTTTAATTGAAAAAAAAATTAATTTATTTATCATAAAATATCTTATGAAATTTCTTAATTTTAGAATTTTGTTGCCATTTTAATTTCTTGAAATTAAATATAAAAAAAAATCTGGAATAAAAATAATAATTTTGAAATAAATAAATTAGATAGAATAGAAAAAAGAAATTAAATTATTTATTCATTGATGAAAATTACATAAAAAAATTAAAGAAGAAACTAAATAAAGAATTTATTCCTTAATTAATTATTAAATTGCTTAATGAATAGTAATAATACGATTTTATAAAACAAATTTATAGTTACGTTAAGTTTTAAGCACTATATTTACCCAAATAAATATTTAAATTCCTCAATAATATAATTTAAATGCTATCAATCTCATTTTTAATGGTTCCTTTCTTTTTATGATCTTATTAACAATTTTATTGATCCTTTTCATTTATGGATGCAAATGATTGGAAAAAATATAAAAAATTGCTAAAACTTTATTAGGTTCCATGATTATTATTTAACTTTTTTTCATTTATTAGCAATATAAGAAAATTATTATTAAAAATGACAAAAAAAATTTTGATAGTTGAATAATCATTTACCAAATAAAAATATTTATTTATAGAATTTACATTACAAATAGAATTTTATATTAAAAAATTATAACCATTTTCCAGTGAAATAATTGTATATTCTGAAAAAATTAAAAATTGCTTCGGTCAATTAAGTTTGTTGTGAAATTCGGAATATTTTCTTTTAAAGTTAAAGCACAATGAATTTTAATTGTCTAACCTTTCTCTAATCTTTATGCGGAAATAAAATAAAAATGTATTTATAATAGATTCATTAATAATTACATAAACTAACGATTTATACTTTGGATTTTTAAAATCAAAAAAAGAGAAATAATTTTCACTTACCAGCAAATACATAATTTAGAAGTATGCAAAACACGGCGAACACTGTAATTCTTGACAAAATGTTCATCTTTCTATATGATCATTCACAACCAAAAGATTATACATATAAAACGATTGGATTGAAAATTGTGAACTTGGTAAAATTACTCACTTTTCCCAAGAGCAAAATATCATAAATATCAATGACTAATACAACAACATACACGATATTATATTTTAAAAACGCTTGCACTTATCACTGCTTTCGTCCATCAAATAAAATGGAGTGCTTGGTAAACCGAAACAAGCTGCAAGGAAGAACTATTCATTTAGTTACATTATAGGAAACTAGCGCCACATGGTGTCAAGAAACTTAATTAAAAGTTTTTATATACTCTCGAAACCAAATTTATCTTGATGAACAACTTAAATCAGTTAGTATTTTGTATAATGAAATTATAGTTTTTTATTGCTTAACTTTTACATTGAACTATTTTTCATTGCATAATATTGTGAATCTATATATATTGATTTTTTTTTTTTCTTATCTTAAATGCACACAAATAACACAAATGACTTATAAATCCTTTTTTTAAAAAAAATTCCAATGCATCATTTTGAATACCATATTTCTTTAATAAAATTATTATAATTTTCCAAATCAAACTGCCCCAATTTATGAACTTCTCACAAATTTAAAAATAATAAAACATTTTTTTAATGGATATACTGTTAAATGTTGAAATTTCATGTCAGTGTATATATTTATCAAATGATACCAAAATTTATTTTCTTCTTGAAGAATGAGACAAATATAGTGTCATAATATATATATTAAATATTTCTCAATTTTAAACATTTGTCATAATTTCAGTTTTAGATGAATGTGATAAAATTTAGAATGAAGTGATCAAATTCGGAAAAATTTATAATAATCCAAATTGCTGTAAGTGGAATAAAATAATAATCGGCCAACTGTATTAATACAGAGAAATTTGATTTGTTTTACATTAAAGAGTGAATTAATATAAACTTATTGTTTACGACATTTTAGAATATCTAGATACCTAAATTACATAGAGACGTTATTTGTAAAATATTAATTATAAAACCAATATTTCAAATGATCTTATCAGAAAATTTTCTTGTATTACTTTTAGATATGCTGTACTTCATTGATACATTTATTTTTCTTAATATATTAATAGTACCCTGGTATTATTTGTGTTATCAAATAAGTGTTTAATTATTTTTGTTACCACTATAAAACCAATATATAATTTATAAATGATTTGATTATGTGACATACGTATTCAATACAATAAAAAAAAAAAAATAATAAAAAAACTTACTTCATGTTTATCATTTTTGAATAAATACTTATTCACATTTTTATAATGCAAATCCATCACTATAATCACAGTTCAAAGTTCATGTTTATTATAAACAGAAAATAATAGAAAGAAATTTAGAAGCCCCTTATCCACGTTCATCAGTGAGCTGTTTCTAGTATACATAAGTGGAACACGAGGTCCACCAATACAAAAATTTCCTGTCAAAATTGTTTATCAAATAACATATAAATGTAAATAAAAGTATATAACAAAATTAGATTTGAAATAACAAAGAATTTTGTAATGTATTTATAATTCATAAAAACACATAAACATTATAAACTCTAAAAAAAAACAATAATCAATGAACAAACTAATTCGTTTCTATTTAAAAATCTTATTTTTAAATAATACATTGCAAAAAAATATGCATTTAAAAAATGAATAGATGAATTATTAATCTACAAATGCTTGATAGAATAAAATAGCTTGTTTTTTATGTAAATGTAAATAAAATAAATAAATATCAACATAAATTATTTACTTCATTATGAAGCTAATTATGGTCCATTTTTTTTTTAAAACAATTGTTAATTCACCCTTTTAATCGAATACGTTCCATCTGGATGTTTATACAAGTTATCATTATTAAATGTATTCATCTCTCGAGTCGTTATGTAACATCAAGCGTTCAAGAGAACTCAAATTTTAACTCGATGGCAGCGTCTATTGCAGTCCTGCCTATTTGAAAAGAGGATTCTCGATAAAGATTTAGACAGTGTCTCGTATTGGCAGTCAGAATACCTCAGGTTAGGAGTTTTCAGGGTTTCTCTGAAATGACACATAAATACGAGGCAGTTACTCCTAAAAGTCATTCCGGAAAGCTATGCTCTGCCTTCATCACCAGTTGCAACTGTTCACGGTACACATAAGACGGTTCACCGATGTACAGAAGAAAAAAACATTTACTTTCGAAGAGACAGCACGAAAAATACTTATTTATTTATTTTATGCAAATAATAACATTCATATTATAATTTATCAAATATGTTAAACACAAAATTACACACAGATATTTAAAATGACAACACACACTTGTACACAGAAGTGTAAATGTTTAACTAATTTTTGTATAAAATACACACCTTTTACCGAAAGAATGGCAGATTTTTCATCGAATCCTTTTGAGTTGGACACTTTGCAAGTGTAATTACCATTACTATCAGCATTCACTTTCGAAATAACCAGTTTCGAATCATAATCATCAGATTTTCTAATAGAAATCCCCTGGCCATCCACCAGTGGTCTTCCGTCTTTGAACCATACAATCTCAAAAGGTGGATCTCCGTCCACAACGGCACAGTTCACTGATTCGCGCATCCCAATTTTTAAGTCTCTGTTAAAATGGAAAGACTTAATCTTCGGTTCACCAGAATCTAAGAAATACAAACCAAAGATTTTTATAAATTCCTAAATATTCACATATAATCTAAATGAAACTTCATTGAAAATATTTACATTAATATTTAAAAAAATTATTTGCATTAATATTTTTAAAAATTATTGCATATATTTTAGTGGAAATTTTAACGAAATATTAAATGAAATTCAATACTATTAAAATTATAAAAGCGGATAAAATTTAATTTATTGAATCTTTAATTGTAGATAAATCAAATCCATACAAAGGTTCTTGATTTCTGATTTTACCATTTAAAGCGTTAAAATATAGTTCGTGTGAAAATATCATTATTTCATTTAATTGTTAATGAATGCACAAATAAATTGTTAATGTATAACCAAAGTCTCAAGTGATTAATATTGTAATCCTAAATTAAATCTAAATTGTTTGAAATTTAAACGTAAACTTTAAATAAAAATGAAGTTACAGTTATTTATCACTTGGTGTATCCGATATCTAACTCGTATCATAAATAGAGAGTAGAACCATAAATTTCATAAATTTAACTAACAATTTTTTAATTTAAGAAAATTTTCTTTTTAAACAAAAAATTGAATAATAATAAGAATAAATTGAAATAATAACATTGAATTAAAAAAATACTTATTTTTATTGTAATGTATTTAAAAATACATTGCATAAAATGTTATGAATTTACATTTAATAACTACATAATAATAACTTAATTATTACATTCCCTTTTCACCTATAACGTTAATTTTTAAGTCTATCCTTTAATCTGTTAAAAGATACAAATATATTACTTTTAATTATATTTAAATTTCACTTCGATCAAAATTACTAGTTTCAACTGCTTTACATAATATTATTTCGTTAGATAAGAACACTATTTTGTTAATTTAAAAATTTGAAATAAACCAAATTTTATGTATTTTTATAGCATATCTGTGTATAAATCACTTATTAAAAAACAACTACTTATTTGTTGTGAACAACAAATTATTTCCTATGTATTTTTTAATGAACATTGTACTTCAACTTTGTTAAAAAGAAGAAAAATTAATGGTCAAATATCAAAATTATGAAAAATAGCATTATGGAAATATTATATATACTATATATATATATATATTACCACAAATGAAATAAGATATATTTTATCATAAAACTCTTATAATTACATGTAACTAAAAATTTAACAATAAAATAGAATAGTAAATAATTTTCACTTACCTACAGAAATGATGCATAAAAGAAAGATAAACACAATCACAGGCGAAAGCAAACGCATCTTCTTGTATGTTTCAATATGAGTATTCATAGTATGTTCCAAAACTTTTTTTATAAAGTCAAAAGTTATATAAGATCTATTGCACATTTAAAAATATCTTTCACATTTAAAAAATCACAAAAAATAAACAGAAATATTACACAGTGTTAAAAGTTACTTGACTGTAGTAATCAAAATGGAGAAGACTTTCCAAGCTCAAACAATATAGTTTTCATTTCAACTCATCACAGGATACTAGCGCCACACAGCGGCAGAAAATTAATTTAAAAGAATATATTGTTGGTATTTTTTCATAATCTCAAACCAAGTACTTAAGAGTTTTCGATGAACACCTTACTTCGATAAGCTAAAGAATGTTTAAAGGCTTTGAATATTGGGTTAAAATTGAGAACAGTATTTTTAACAATTGTATCTTATCTTTTTTTACATTTTACTTAATTTATAATTTGTTTTACACCAAATAATTTGTCACATTTTATGCAATAGTACAAATTGTTTCATCATACAATTAAAAATCTGGAAATAAAAGTGTGAGGTTATTGTGAAATAAATATACCTTAATGAAAATCATTTCATAAATTTATTTCATTTTATTATCTAAGTTTTAATACCACACATATGCAAAATTAATTCAAAATATTTTTTCATTCTATTCTCGCCAGTAAAAAAAAAACCCCATAGTTTTGTGAACGTTTTAAAAAAATAAAACATTCTTAATCAATATAAAAACACTATCAAGGGATTATTCAAGAAAAACAAAAAAAACCTATTCGTTCATTTATTTTAAGTAATAAAGAAGAAATATATAATCAATAAAATGATCAATATTTTCAAATACGTAAAATTTGAAGTTTTTTTTCAAAAATTTTTAAATCATATAAAAGAAACTTTCAATGTAAGCATTTAAAAATATAATAAATCTAATTATTTTCAATAAGAGAAGGATTGATGATCAGTCGGATAATATATATTTATTACATAAAATATATTCGATCAAATATGGTAGATATATTTTTAAACAATGTACTGTATTAAGTAATACGAAAAAAAATTTTAATGAGAATGATATTATAAAGATTTATAAAACAATTATTAGATAGATTATAATATAATTATAGGAAAAGTAAAACGATTATTAAAAGAGTTATATAAGAGATGTCACTTTTAAATTTCCTTTGAACTATATCTTATACGAAACAATAAAATTACACAAATTAAATTAGAATATTGACTTTAAAAATATATATGTATTATAATAAAAGAAAAATTTTCAAATGTCTGCAAATCTTACATCCAAGTCAAAATTAAATTTACGCATAATGTTAAAATTATATTTTGAGAACAATCTCACGTGGTGCATGATCGCTATCATGGTTAGAATGCCGCAAAATCAAAACACTATAATATAAAAAGAAATCACATGAAATATAATTTTTCATCCATTTTATGTAATGTTTTTTTAAATAAATATGGGTGTTATAAAATACAGGAATACCATTATAATGTAATCAACATACCCTTTACAGAAAGAAGTGTTGACTTTTGGTCTATTCCGACTGAATTGGTCACTCTACATGTGTAGTTGCCATTGCTGTCAGCATCCAGTTTTGAAATAACCAATTTGGAATCGTAATCGTCAATTTTTCTAATAGAAGTACCAGGTCTGTCTATTAACTGATGTCCATCTTTGTACCAAGAAAACTCAAAAGGAGGATTTCCATGCGTGACAATGCAATGGACGGCCTCTCTCATTCCCAAATCCAAATCATTAGAAAATTGGAAGGGTTTAATCTTTGGTTCACCCGAATCTAAAAAAACATTTTAATACATTTCAAATGTTGATATAAAAGGTTTTTTTTATAAAGTAAGATAAAAATGGAGCATTTAATTGTTCTTATGATGTTATGGAAGAATTTTAATTGACTAAAATGTGTTGTTATGAAAACAACTGGGAAATGTTTAACAGCCGAGATAGCCTTTAACGAAACCGGTTTCCGTACAATCAAATTTTTTGCTTACGATAAGTATACAGTCATGTATACTTTTCAATTATATTATTTATCCAAATATACATTTCAATTGATGATATAAAAGTTTTTTTTTTATAGAGAAAGATAAAAAATTGAGCATTTAATTGCTCTTATGATGTTATGGAGTTTTAATAGACTAAGATGTGATGTTATGAAAATAACTGGGGATATTTAATAGTCGTGATACTGTAACCGTGATAGCCGTAAACAAAAAGGATTTCTGTATAGTCAAATTTTTTGGTTACAGAACCTATAAAGTCACGTTACTCCAAGGTGAATATGAAAAAAAGATAAAATGCTCATCTAAACAACAATAAAATTAATAAAATACTTGCTTTAAATAAACAGAATGTTGCCAAAATAAAGTGAGATATCAAAATGTACATCATTTACTGCATTGCATTAAAATTCATTTTTTGAATTCTTAACACGAATCAACCAAACTAGTTAAAAATTTTCAATAATCAAAAAAAAAAATTCTTCACTCAAATTTTTAATGTTCACTAAGCCATTTTTGAAACATTTGTAGAAATGTTAAACTGTATTTCCATGTTGTTTTTGGATATGCTTATGAACGTGTAGAATTACGGAAAACATTTTTTTTTTAAGAATTATGGAGCTGGAAGTGCTGGTCTTTCGACCCAAGTACTCCAATAATCGAAATATCCTTTGTAATTTCTATATCTTAGAGAAGATTCCTCAATCGATTCTTTTCAATAATTTTTTAGTGACGTTAAATTGAAATATGATAATAGAAAATTGATCGTGTATGAGAGGCATTTTCTATTTTTCAATACTTTTCTTTAATTTATCATATATATGTATATTAGTTGAATTTGTATAAGTATATATATTTTATATACGTATATTAGATGTAATGTATAAATATATATATATATATATATATATATATTTGTATATGTTATATATGTATGTTAGATTAATATATTTCTTTTTATTGCTTCAAAAAAAGGAAATTAGTTTAGTTAATGTTTACAATTTTATTTTAAATTCTAAATATTTGTAACATTTGTTGATAATTTTCTTAGCGTAACAATGTTATCTGTTTAAAAATCCTCGCCCTTTACATATCTGACATGTATTCTATGAATTGAAAATTAGACAATGAAGACTTTTAATTTCACATATAATATACTTACAATACATCAGTCATTGCAGATTATACAAGAATTAATATAATATTTATAAATATCTTATATTAATTTTAATATGAAAAGTAAAAGTTTTCATTTATAAAACTATTCATTTCAAAAATAAAAAAATATATTTTAAAACCTAATTAAATTTCGTAAATAAATATTCTTCGTACTTCGATAGAAATTAACTCTAAGATGAATTCATATTGCTTTAAATAAATCTAAATCATAATAAAATAATATTTAATGATTCTTTCTACTTATTATAAAAAACATGCTTTCTCATATACTTATTACATGCCAGAAAAAAATATTAATAATTTTAGAATGAGATTTACAAAAATATATTATAAAATTGAAAAATTAAAACATTCAAACATTCTACATATTTTAAACAAATAGCAATTTAATGCAACTGTAGTTTTTCCTTACCTGATGAAACGAAACTTGGAACAAAGTAGAGTTGAATTACAATCGTCAACTTCAACGTAAGCCACATTTGATTCTTCCTCTTCAAGCTTTTATTCAAACTTTGTAGCAGCTTTTTTTTTTACAGCTATTATCACAAAACAGCTACAACTTTTGTCAGAAACATTAAATACGTACAAATTTCATAAAGTTAAATATTACAATAATTTCTGATTATTTTACCACCATATAAACCGGCCTGAATACGTTTTAATGTGAAAATGGAGTTTGTTGTTTGTAACAATTTGCTATGGGAGTCATCATTTCGTTTTACACAGGATACTAGCACCACATAGTGGCAGAAAATATAACGAAAAGTTTTTGCATAAAATACAACATAATCTCGAACCCATATTAACCTCAGCAGTATAATTCCTTATGAATAATTCGTATTTTTCGAAAATAAATGGGGAAAATGTTACGGATATTTCCAATACATAAGTTCATAAGTTTTTTATAATTATTTCACATACATGAAAATTAAATTTCATTTATTGAATTGTACAACTAGTAATATGTTTAAGATTAAACAAAATGTATCTCAAAATGAAATGAATGAAGAAATGAAATATTAAAATGAAAATATCACACAATGGTTTTATCTAAGATAAGTCGTTTGAATATTTCTTTTATTTCTACAATAAAAATATGTGCTATAAAAAAAAGCATGGACCACAACAACGTTTAAGAAATATATTAGTAAATAAATTGTGAATGATTGTGTGTTAGTACAAAATCTGAAACATTTCTTTCAGCTTTCTACTTCTGGAATGTATATCCAGATCCAATTGTGGAAACAAAACCTTCTGTGAAGACTTAAATTTCCTAGTATAATAATACATATCAACATAAGTTAATACTAATATGATAATACATAGCAATGATAATCTGATATATCAATGATAATCAGCATATCGACGATAATGCATGCATATTAAAGTGAGTTGACATTTTTTTTAAATCACTTAACATCATAATTATTTTATAAATTATATTTGACAAAAAAATATATATATATATATATATATATTCAATCGTCATAGTTGTAATATAAGAAAACAATTTTAATTTATTACTGTAATATTACTTTTAGATGCGATACAGATACAATATTGTTGTATAACACCTTGAACAAATAACAGTATTTCAACCACAAAAATTAAGTAATACATATTTTAATGAGATATATATATATACAAACACGCAGAGAGAATATGTATATGCGTACATATTCTTATGTGTTTGTATGTATAGAATGCGTTGAACCAGAAAAATTATGAATACTTTAAAAAAGACAAAGGCATTCATTCTATGGTATCGTTCTAATTTTTGAAAATGTGTGTTAAAAATATATATGTTTGAATAGTATACGTCATTGGTGATAATCCAAAAGGAATTTACAGGTAATTGTTTTCCATTTACTTCCTACCTTTACAGAAAGGATAGCTGACTTTTCATCGTATCCTTTGGAACTGGATACCTTGCAAGAATAGTTGCCATTGCTTTCTGCATCTACTTTCGAAAGAACTAAGGTGAACGTGAAATCGTCGAATTTTCGTATTGAGACACTATGACCGTCCAAAATCTTCTGTCCATCCTTGTACCAGGAAAAATTCGAAGGGTGGATCTCCTGTCAAGACAGCACACTGGACAGAGACACGCATGCCGACGTCAAGTTCCCCAGGAAAATGAAACGGACTAATTTTGAGTAAACTAGCATCTAAACAAAAATTATTCATCGTTATTCAAAAATGCAACATTTTTTAATTGCATAATTCGATAATTTTTTTTCATTGCATTTCTATATTGCAAATTTTGTTAATATCTGTGTAATATGAAAAAATAAATATAAATAAAAATTCTGTTTAACTCATAACTTGGTACAATTTCAAAAACTGTCAAATTTGGGGCATTAAATAAGACAATAGTTAATTTTTTTTTCTGATTTTGTATTATGTATAAATTGAAGGAACTGAATTTTGGCACATTATCAGCATTTCAAAATGATTTTCGTCGTCCAAGAATAGGAGTTAAATTACATTCCGATCCATAATATGTTTTAAAAACATTCAATGATTGGTAATTATTAAAAACTTAAAGGCAATAAATCATTTACATTTCGCATTACAATAATTAAATGGTGACTTATTTACATTTAAATGTCAAAATATATTTGTTTATAGAAATGTTATATTTGATTACTGTAACAATGACTTTTATTGAAAATACTGTAATTAAGTATAGACTTCCTTTTCTTACATTAACATTTCAATCTTTAGACAATTTATTTTTAAAAATTAAGACAATCGTTTTATTTTTTTTTTTTGTTTATTTTTTTTTTTTTTTTTTTTTGTTTATTTTAACTTATTTTGCTAACAAACTTTTCAGAAATTACTTTTCATTATTGATTAAGTTTTCTCTTCTATTACAAGTAACACAAAAATAAAGATTTTAATATTCTTTTAATTTCTGTAATATTTCTATTTCTATAATAATATTCTATAAGCGTGCAAACTTCGAATCTCGAACGCATTAATTATTTTACAATTTTAGAAAAAAAATATAAAAATTATTAATATAAAAACAACCAGAAGTATCATAATTATTAGCAAAAATTATTATAAATATGAAAATAGTTATTTGATATAAAAATTTCTTAAATTATGCACGAAATACAAAAAATAAAATTAATCCTCATTTGTTATCTCTTGTTGGTGTAAATAATACAATAGATCTTAATAGTGTTTAAAAATGTCATTTAAAACTAATACAAATAAGTTAATAAAGTAAATATTTAAAACAATTAAATGTCGCAATTCAAATTTTATATTATTTTGATTCGAAACCGTTTCAGTCAAATTTATATTAAAGAAAACTGGAAAGAAGACTAATAAAAGCAAATAGCTATTTATTGATTTCAAACATAAAATTCATTTTTCGATATTAATACATATCTAAATGCACAATTAATGAATTATTTCAGCATTTTAAAATACTGAAATTGTCAGTCATTTTTAAATACACAATCAATATATTACTAGATTAGTATTTAATAAAGCCATCATGTACTCACCTGCCCAAATGAAATGTAGAACAGCCCAGATTATTATGGTTGTTTGCGATGCAAGCAACATCTTCTATCAGACCTTCAATGCACTTTTCCAGTTGTATTCATAAATCTTAATTATAATTTTAAGATTATATAATGTTTAAAAATGTCAAAACGATATAGTTTTTGCTTTCTTGTAAATTTTGCTTCCAAACAATGTCTGCTGGAAGAGAGTGCTACTATCACAAAAACGCAGTTCAATACAATTAACTTGCTACAAAGACTGGAAATATTGTTAGTTTCATTCAAAAGAGGAACACCAGCGCCACACTGTGGCAGAAAAATGAATGAAAAGATTATTAAATAACCTCGAACTCAAATCAAATGTATAGCGAATTTCAGCAAGTGAAGTTTTGATCTTTTCATATAAATATATAGAAATTCTATTTAGAAAATCATATTTATAAATGGAATATTAATATTTATATGAAACAAATTATACTATTTCATTTTTTTTAAATGATAAATTTTCCTTTTATTAAAACAAATCATCATCGTTCCAAGGGAACGAGAGTAAATGTTTTGGCGAACATGCTCTTTCAGTATTACTATTTTATCAATAATTTCTAAATTTGCCATAAATGGTGATAAAATGTGTAAGAAATTTTCTATGAAAAACGTCATAAATTAAAAAAACCGTTCTATATCACATTAACCGTTAAAAAACCGTTGTATATCATATTCTGTATGGTAGTTATGGAATTTTGATAAATGTTTGTAATTTGGTGGTTGTTAGTATCGATGTTTTTTAAAGCATCAACACTTCAAACTATAATTTTTTCAAAATATATTTTTTCTTTTGCAAGATTACATATTTAGAAAACATTAAACAATTTATACCTTTAGATCAATAAAACAAAATAATATAGATGAACAAACCATACGAATCACTGTTTACCTAAACAAGGCCGTAATACCAGATAATTAATTAATAAGTTGTTGTACTTTTATTTGCACTTTTTGTCATTTTTATGCAAAAACATCACAAAATAAATAAGTAAGTAAACAATAATAACAGAAACTGCATTCAATAAAAAGCTTCAATCAATAAACTCAAATATCATCAACTCCAATAAACAATCATCAACGACACACATTAAAAGTTAAAAATATAATGCACTTAAAAGTATAATACAATAAACAATGACAATGTTTCTAAAGTTCAATATTTTTTCATGATTTGACAAATTTGTAAAAAATGCAATAAATTATTTATATTTTCTAGAGAAAATCTTCAAAACGATGAAAATCCTTTCTTCTTATATCATTTAAGATTATATCATTTTACGATGTGCATCAGATAATTGTTTCAAAAATAAATATATATAAATATTTTTCCGAAGAATATAATTTTTTCAATCAGTTTAAATAATATAACAAAGGAGATTATATAGAAAAAAAAATTAATCAACGATAAAATGTTGTAATAAGTATAAAATACTTTTCATTGATGAATTGATACTCAGTAATAAGACAAGACTTATGAAATATTTTTAATTATTATAATACAAGATTATTACAAACACAGAGAAAAAAACTTTCATTTATTGTGTATGTTATTTTAAGGCTTTTTCTATCATGGTGAGAACATCCGACTGTTCACTTGATCCCCTCCTATTCCTCACTCCACATGTGGAATTGTCATTGTGCTCGGGACCTAGCCTAATAATGGCTAAATTTGAATTAAATTCCTCGATGTTTCTGATGGTGATAGCCTCCATTTCTTGTATTGCTGAACCATCTTTCAGCCATATAAATATGAGTGGTGGTTGGTCTACCTTTAGGAACTCTCTCACCAATTTTCAACTTAAATCTTTCACCAATTTATGAATTTTATAATATGTTGAGATTATATTAGATACACATTACATGTCATAAACCACTTGAAAATATATTACAATGAGCCATGACAATGTTTCTACAATTCAATATTCATGATTTAACAGATTTGTAAAAAAAACAATAAATTATCTATATTTTTCCATGAAGAATCTTCAAAACAACGAAGATTCTTTCTTCTTAATATATGAGATCATACCATTTTAAAAACTGCATCAGAATATACTTCCAAACATAAATATATATAAATAATTTTCCGAAGAATCCAATTTTTTCATTGATTTTAAATAATATATCAAAGGAAATTATATAGAAAAAAATTTATTCAACAATAATAAGTTGTTGTAGTAAATATAAAACACTTTTGAAAGAATTATGATGAATTGATACTCAATAATAAGACAAGACTTATGAAATATTTATAATTATTATAATACAAAGATTATTACAAATACAGAGAAAAGGAACCTTTCATTTATGATATAGTACATCATAAATGAAAGGTTCCTTTTTCTGTATTTGTAATAATGTATTAGTAATGTTACTTTAAGACTTACCCATCATGGTGAGAACATCCGACTGCTCGCTAGATCCCTTCCTGTTGCTCACTCTACATGTGTAATTGCCATTGTGCTCTGGACCTAGCCTAGTAATGGCTAAATTTGAATTGAATTCATCAATGTTTCTGATGGTGATGACCTCCATTTCTTGAATGGTTGAACCATCTTTCAGCCATGTAAATGTGAACGGAGGTTGACCTACTCTTACAACGCATGTGACAGACACTCTCTCACCAATTTTCAAAGTGCCAAAATGAAATGGATTTATTTCTGGCTTGGTGGCCCCTAATTTAGACAAGATTGAAATTAGAATATATCTAAAATTAATTTTAATTTAACATAGAAATAATAGAAATCTATAATTTACAAATAAAAAATATCCAAATAATAATTTTCTTATTAAAAGCATCCTTCAATTCCTTCCACAATTGAGTATTTTTTTCTTGAGAATCTGTCTAGTATATTGCTCTGCTGGGATGCTGGAATGAATTTACAAAAATGCTGGAATGAATTTTAAAAAATAATCCAATAACTTTACATTTGTTGCTGTTGCAAAATACTCAGTTTCTTTCACGACTTTGAGATATATGTATATAGGCATAATGATGATCATGTATGTAAATTAAATATATTTTTATCACCAAATTTGTAATTAGAATGTATTTTTTGTTATTGTATTAATGGAAACCCCATGTAAATAGTTAGCATCCAAAAAAATTTCGCTGAAGTCATATTTCAGAATGAGGTGTACTTAGCATTTTTCATTAGTGCATCTTCATTGTACGTTATATGTTATATGTTTAATGTGAAATATTTTCATTTCCATGCTAATTAAATAATAATATGTTGTTTCATATGAATTTTGAATTAATATTCTATACAATTAATAAAAACAAAAGATGCATGCACTCTTTTAGAATTCTGTAAAATTTAAAGTGTTTTTACCCAACTAATCATGTTTTGTTTTAAATAAATAAATAATAAAAGTAATTTTTTGCACCAAAAAAATGTTATTGCTTTATAAGTCATTCTGGTGCTAAAGGGTTAATAGAAAGATTTTTAAATTTTATTTTTAAAATCTTGCTTTAAATTTTATTTTAAAAATCTTTATTTGAAATTTTAATAAGTAATTCATTGAACCTGTAATCATTCTGTCATGAGGATATATAACTTTTTATTCTTCATTTAGAAATTTGTTTTTCAATATTTGCTGTATACGATCACTTCACAACTATTTTTTTTTTTTTTAAACATTTAAAGGTTTAATTCCTATGGGCATTTTAATTACTAATGTACATTTCAAATTATAAAAGTATAGGTAATAAAGTAGAGAAAATGCGTGATAAATTAAATATGTAGTTGTAAAAACGATTTTTTTTTTTGTATTAACTTTTCTTTTAATGACATAATTTTATTGATTTTTTTTTATTTTATATAGGATATAATGTAATTTATATATAAATGTATTTTAAAATGTTTAGTTAATACTTTTCATCATTTTCTACAAAAAATTTTATCATTTGTAGTCATTAAATTATTTCAAAATGCCAACCCATATCACTGATTTCGTAATTAAATTATTATTATCGCAATAATTCTTATCAGAGTTTTCAAAACTGGTTTAATTTTCATTTTTAAATAATTAGTGTCTACAGAAATCTATTATGTTTATTTTTTAGCCGTAAATTAAAGCAGTAATTCTCATCAAATTAAACTGAAATCAACCTAAATTATAAAATCTATTTTTGCATCTTATAACTAAAAACGTTCTAAAAATAGATAAAATCCTTTAAAAACAATCAACTTGGAAAAAAATTGGATATTTATTTTTATTTACAATGATTTAAATCTTTTTTATATTTCATACGACATAAAATCGAGAAGGTATAGCAAAACAATGCATTAGTATATTCCAATCATTTTGTGATCAAAAGGGATTTTTTATTAGACAAATCCAACTCAATAAATTGTTCATTAAAAAATTAATATTTAGAACATTTAAATTTTTTCCGCTTTTAATAATTCTGAATCTGTGCATAAATCGATATTTATTATGATTCTACTAACTTCACACAAATATAAAAAAAACATCTTTGATGTATATTACTAATATACAAACACAGTAATATCTATTTAAAATATTTGTTAGTCAAAGAAAAATACATTATTTAGAATAAAAAATGATGTACGGAGTTTTGGAAAAGAACACTTACCTGAATAAAAGCAGCTAAGGAAGAGTTGGAATAAACCAATAATAAACACAATAGAAAACATTTCAACTCTGTTTTTCTTCTCAACTTCAATTTACCAAAAGAAAATTAACAAATAAGCTTTCTCAACTCATATGTTGGTATGAAATGTGTTGTTTATAAATCTCGCACTAGATTAAACTTGGTTATGAACGCGCGACGCTCTGTATTGTTCATTTTACTAAATGCAGGCAACAACCCTAGCGGACGTGTAGCGCCCCACAGTGTTATAAAATTGCAATTAAAAAAAATATAGTTACGAGTCTGAAGTTATTGCTATCCTCCTAGAAGATTTAAATCATGGGTGGCAAAACCCGAGGCCCGCCTTGAATATTTTTGCGGCCCGTGAGATTTATGACACTTTTACAAAATATATTTATTTTATAATGGCCAAAGTAGTGAAAACCAATGTATCTAAAAAATGCACATATGCATAAAATGCATGCATCCACATATTCAAAATTACATCAAATATGCAAAAGAAATAAGAAAATTTACAGATGCTTTTAAAGCCGATTTAGTAATTTAGAGTTAGATAAATACAACAAAATTTTGAAATATATTCCATCTCCTTTCATGTTGAAATCGTGCCAGCTCAGAATATCTCGAAATGGAACTGCTGGTTGACTTACAATGCAATATTGAATTAAAGCACATTTTTGAAACATCATAAACAAAAATAGATTTTTATAACATTTACGTCACAAGATAAATTTTCCAATTTCAGAAATCTGATGAAGGTTGTTAGCGCTTTGGTTCAACTTACACCTACGAATCGGGGCTTTTTTTCGAAATGAAATTAGCCCAAACACAAAACACGCTCAAACATAACGGGCACTATCCTGCAACACATTACATGTGTAAATACTCAAATTGAGATCGATTTGCAAAAGCTAAGTGATAGAGTGAAGAAACAAATATCGCACTAGTAAGTTTTTTGAAGAATAGTTTTCATTTTTTATTTCGTTTATATTTATATATTTTTATATTTCATTTTTAGTATTATATATTTCTTTTACATGTACGTTTAGTATCATTATTATTATATTAATTATGTTTACATGTAAGAATAAGGAAAGCTAAACACAAAAAATAATAACATCATGTTTCAATTTTTCTCTATAAAAAATATCTATAGTAACTTTAAATCTAATATGGGAATATACAATTTTATATACACGGCCGTGGAGTTATGATGCATTTCAAAGTGGCACGCAAGATCATTTGGGTTGGCCACCCCTGATTTAATTGATACTGTATTAGAATGCACGTTTGATTTGAAACCATAATGTTGTTTCAGTTTTCATTCTTAGATTAAACAGAGTGCACAGATACTGATAGATAATATAGAAACTTAGATTGGTGATTCTGGCAAAATTAATAATTGAAACGCAATATTGCATTGATAAACTGGGTTATTATGATAGAAAATAAAGATAAAAGACAACATTATTTTAGCTCATTATGCATAACAAATTATTTGCACTTTTTCAATTTTTGTATTATCGTCATCAATTATTCTATTTCAAATTATTTGTATTTTGCATCGTTTTCGAATAGCACACAGAATGAAATATGGCTTCAAAAACAAAAGAAATATATCAATGAATGCTTTGGAATTTTTATAAAATTAAAAGGTAATATTTATTCTCAATTCATAAAAAAATAAAGAATATCTAAGAACACAAATTTTAACATGATAAATGCAGAAAATAATTTTGTTTTGTAAATAACTTTTGTGTATTCATAAAGTATGCAAACCATTTTTTCATTAAAATGTTTCCTTTAATGAAAAAATGGTTTGCATACTTAATAATACTTGCATCATTATTACATTTGGGATACTTGTTAATATAAGAAATTCTTTTTAAAAATTTCTTATGCAATATGTATAAATAAGTATGCATTTTGTGCGTATATAATAGAAAATAAAAAATTGTGTTTCCTTTAAATAAATATCATAATATATTTATATATGGCACATTATTTTGATAGATTTTTATTTCTAATATTACTATTTATAATACTCCTATAGCAGGTCAAAGGAAGCAAAATAACTTGGAGTCGTACGACAAGCATCTTACCTATCATTCTCACGGCAATTACATCAAAATAAATTGAATATGGCTATTAAAAACTCTATCGTCTTATCTCTCGCAATATTCATCAACATTGATACTAAAATTCTTATCTATGACGGTCTACTTGCGTCCCATTATAACATATGCCAGTCCAATATGGGGATCCGCTTGCAAATCTAGAATCAAAGATATATTCAAACTTTAAAAAATAAAGTATTACGCATGGCAGTTGAGGCACCATGGTTTGTCAGAAATAAAGATATTCTGGCTGCTCTGGAAATTCTTTCTTCAATTAAAAATTTTATTCACAAGCTCGCAACTAATTTTTACAATAATATTCCCAATAATCCTAATACTCTGCTCAAACACCTTCCTGATTATGACATTACTCTTTCCCATCAATAATAAACGTAATTCATTGAATATTTTAACTAAATAATATTTTTATCAGCTCTCTCTATTTGTAATTTTATTTATCCTATATTTGTATTTAAATTCACCATTTTTTCCTTTTATATATACTGAGCAAGCCATATTTCTCTTACAATATCCTCAATACAATCATCCAGATAGAAGTGCATGGCAGCCAATGATGCCAATATACTCGTTAAAAGTCAAATTGTTTGATAAATTTTATTGAAAATTATTAATCATGGGATCGGAATTCAGATTATTCATTTGCACCATAATAGATCATTTTCAATACCTAAAGAGTTAAACATTAATGCTGTTATAAAATATTAATATTATTATAAAATATTGATGGTGTTATCAAAGATTAACTTTGCTATAAAAATTACAGGTTACTTTACTTTGTTATAAAAATTACAGTTACTTTACTTTGCTATAAACATAACAATTACTTTACTTTACTATAAAATTGTTAACCCTTAATATTTGAATAATGCTTTTATCTTTTTAGAATTCTTTGAAATTTAAAAATTCAGTGTTTAGACTTTGAAAGTACTGTGTTATTACATAAGAAGTACTTAATTTCAAATTTATTATTTAAAAATTTTCTTAATAACTTCGCATTTTATTTTTATTTTACCAGCATATGAATATCAATTGTCCATACCAACACCCTTCTCGTTTACCACCCCTTTTTCTATTTATCCCCAGGTGCATTTGGTATTGCTTTATATTTTGGGATCCAAC